>JAVSCE010019203.1:0-22523 GCA_032199065.1 Smutsia gigantea
TAAGTATGATGTTAGCTGTGGGTTTGTCATATATGGCCTTTTATTATGTTGAGGTACTTGCCCTCTATACCCATTTTGTTGAGAGTTTTTATCATGAAAGGATGTTGAATTTTGTCAAATGCTTTTTCAGCATCTATGGAGATGATCATGTGGTTTTTGTCCTTCTTTTTGTTGATGTAGTGGATGATGTTGATGGATTTTTGAATTTTGTACCATCCTTGCATCCCTGGGATGAATCCCATTTGATCATGGTATGTGATCCTCTTGATGTATTTTTGAATTTGGTTTGCTAATATTTTGTTGAGTATTTTTGCATCTATGTTCATCAGGGATGTTGGTCTGTAGTTTTCTTTTTTTGTGGTTTCTTTGCCTGGTTTTGGTATTAGAGTGATGTTGGCCTCGTAGAATGAGTTTGGGAATATTCCCTCCTCTCCTACTTTTTGGAAAACTTTAAGGAGGATGGATGTTAGTTCTTCACTGAATGTTTGATAAAATTCAGCAGTGATACTATCTGGTTCAGGAGTTTTGTTCTTTCATAGTTATTTAATTACCAATTCAATTTTTTTGCTGGCAATTGGTCTATTCAGATTTTCTGTTTCTTTCTGGGTCAGCCTTGGAAGTTTTTGTTTTTCTAGAATCTTGTCCAGTTCTTCTAGGTTATCCAGTTTGTTACCATATAATTTTTCATAGTATTCTCTCATAATTCTTTGTATTTCTGTGGTGTCCAGAGTGATTTTTCCTTTCACATTTCTGATTCTGTTTATATGTGCAGAGTCTCTTTTCTTCTTCATAAGTCTGGCTAGAGGTTTATCTATTTTGTTTATTTTCTCAAAGAACCGTCTTCTGCTTTCATTGATTCTTTGTGTTGTTTTATTCTTGTCAATTTTATTTATTTCTGCTTTAATCTTTATTATGTCCCTCCTTGTACTGAATTTCGGCCTCATTTCTTCTTCCTTTTCTAGTTTCATTAATTGTGAATTTAGACTGTTCTTTTGGGATTGTTCTTCTTTTCTGAGGTAGGCCAGTATTGCAATATATTTCCCTCTGCATCCCACAGATTTTGCAGTGTTGAATTATTGTTGTCATTTGTCTGCATATATTGCTTGATCTCTGTTTTTATTTGTTCATTGATCCATTGATTATTTAGGAGCATGTTATTAAGCCTCCATGTGGTTGTGGGCTTTTTCGTTTTCTTTGAGTAATTTATTTCTAGTATCATACGTTTGTGATATGAGAAGGTGGTTGGTACAATTTCAATCTTTTTGAATTACTGAGGCTATTTTTGTGGCCTAGTATATGATCTATTCTTGAAAATGTTCAATGTGCACTTAAGAAGAATGTGTATTCTGCTGCTTTTGGGTGTAGAGTTCTGTAGATGTCTGTTAGGTCCATCTGTTCTGATGTGTTGTTCCATGCCTCTGTGTCCTTCCTTATTTTCTGTCTGGTTGATCTGCCCTTCAGAGTGAATGGAGTGTTGAAGTCTCCTAGAATGAATGCATTGCATTCTATTTCCCATTTTAATTGTGTTAGTATTTGTTTCACCTATGTAGGTGCTCCTGTGTGGGTGCATAGATATTTATAATGGTTATATGTTCCTGTTGGATTGACCCTTGTATCATTATGTAATGTCCTTTTTGTCTCTTGTGACTTTCTTTGTTTCGAAGTCTATTTTGTCTGATACAAGTACTGCAACTCCTGCTTTTTTCTCCCTATTAGTTGCATGAAATATCTTTTTCCATCCCTTTACTTTCAGTGTGTTAATGTCTTTGGGTTTGATGTGAGTCTCTTGTAGGCAGCATATAGATGGGTCTTGTTTTTTTATCCATTCAGTGACTCTATGTCTTTTGATTGGTGCATTTAGACAATTTACATTTAGGGTGATTATTGGTAGGTACGTACTTACTGCCATTGTAGACTTTAGTTTCATGGTTGCCAAAGGTTCATGGATAAATCCCTTACTATCTAACAGTCTAATTTAACTCACTTCATTTGCTATTACAAACACAACCTAAAGATTGTTTTTTTTTCCTCCTCCATTCTTTGTATGTTATGAATCATATTCTGTACTCTTTGTCTATCCCTTGGGTGACATCTATTTAGTCTTAGGAATACTTCCATCTGTAGGAGTTCCTCAAAAATGCACTGTAGAGGTGGTTGGTGAGAGGTAAATTCTCTCAACTTTTGCTTATCTGAAAATTGTTTAATCCCTCCTTCAAATTTAAATGATAACCTTACCGGGAAGAGTATTCTTGGTTCAAGGCCCTTCTGCTTCATTGTATTAAATATATCATGCCACTACCTTCTGGCCTGTAAGGTTTCTGTTGAGAAATCTGATGATAGCCTGATGGGTTTTCCTTTGTATGTGATGTTTTTTCTCTCTCTAGGTGCTTTTAAAAGTCTGTCTTTATCCTTGATCTTTGCCATTTTAATTATAATATGTCTTGATGTTGTATTCCTTGAGTGGCTTGTGTTGGGAGATCTGTGCACCTTGATGGCTTGAGAGACTATCTCCTTCTCCAGATTGGGGAAATTTTCAGCAATTACCTCCTCAATGACACTTTCTATCCCTTTTTCTCTCTCTTCTTCTTCTGGTACCCTTATTATGCGAATATTGTTCCGTTTGAATTGGTCACACTGTTCTCTCAATATTCTTTCATTCTTAAAGATTCTTTTTTCTCTCTGTGCCTTAGCTTCTTTGTATTCCTCTTCTCTAATTTGTATTCCGTTTGCCGTGTCTTCTACTACATCTAATCTTCTTTTAAAGCCCTCCATTTTATGTTTCATTTCAAATATGGAATTTCTTAATGAATGAATCTCCATCTGAAATTCGTTCCTGAGTTCTTGAATATTTTTCTGTACCTCCATAAGTGTGTTTATGATTTTTATTTTGAACTCTCTTTCAGGACTTTTGGTGAGTTCAGTTTCATTTGGCCCTTTTTCTGGGGTTTGTGAGATTTTGGTTTGTACCATGTTATTTTGACGTTTCATATTTCTGTGTGTGCCCTCTGTTGCCCAGAAGCTCCTGTCTCTGGAGCTGCTCAGCCCCTAGAGTGAGGTTGGTGATGGTAGGTGAGCAGAGCTTGTGCCTAGCGGGAGGAAAGATCTGTTTCCTGACTCCTGTCTGCCCTGACTGTCTCCAGTATTAATGCCAGTGGGCAGAGCACACAGGTGTAAGCCTCTGTTACTGGTGTCTGTAGCTGTTGTAGGTGAGGCCTCTCTCTGGCTGGCCTGATGCCAGAGCAGTGACTGCCAGTTTGCACGCTGGTGCTGACAGGCCAGGAGGAAGGCTTGGCAGGCTGCGTATCACAGTGGGGGGCCTCATAGCTGAGTAGCCAGCCAGAGGGATGGAGCACCTGAAGCTCCCCAAAGTTCCCAATCTGCTGTGCAGAGCACATCCAGACAACCTTGTCCCGCTATCTCTTCTCCTGTGCAGCAAGCTCTGTGCAAATGATGCACCTTCAGCTGCCCTCTCGCTGCTAGGAAGCCTTTCAGACTGCCTGCCTTTCCCTTGTCTCAGAGCACCTGGGTGTAGATCCACTCCTCCACAAACGGCCTGAATCTGTCTTTCAAGCACTCTCCCTGTCCCGGATCCCCATCCTCCAGAGCACCATACAATGTAGATTTCTGCTTGCAAAGCAGATCTTCAGGGCTAGGTGTTCAGCAGTCCCGGGCTCCAACCCTCTGTCCCGCTCCTTTTCTCTTCCTCTCACCAATGAGCTGGGGTGGTTGAAGGGCTCAGGTCCCACAGATCAAGGCTTTCGTATGTTACACTGTTTTGTGAGGTCTGCTCTGTTCATGAGGTCTGTATGCAGTCTGGTTCAGCTTTCTTTCCTGTTGCTGTTTTAGGGTTACTTGTATTAAGTATATTTTCATACTATCTGTGGTTTTCAGAGGAGTTCTTTGTCTCACCTCTCACGCCACCATCTTGAATCTTCTCTATTCTTCTCAATTTTATTTATTTCTTCTCTGATCTTTATTATGTCCCTCCTTCTGCTGATTTGGGCCTCATTTTTTCTTCTTTTTCCAGTTTCATTAGTTGTGACTTTAGACTATTCATTTGCGATTGTTCTTCCTTCTTTAATAGGCCTGGATTGCTATATAATTTCCTCTTAAAACTGCCTTCTCTGTGTCCCACAGAAGTTGGGGCTTTGTGCTGCTGTTGTCATTTGTCTCCATATATTGCTTGATCTCTGTTTTCATTTGGTCATTGATCCATTGATTATTTAGGAGCATGTTGTTAAGCCTCCATGTGTTTGTGAGGCTTTTTGTTTTCTTTGTACAATTTATTTCTAGTTTTATACCTTTGTGATCTGAGAAGTTGGTTGGTACAATTTCAATCTTTTTGAATTTATTGAGGCTCTTTTTGTGGCCTAGTATGTGGTCTGTTCTTGAAAATTTTCAATGTGCACTTGAGAATAATGTGTGTCCTGCTGCTTTTGGGTGTAGAGTTTTGTAGATGTCTGTTAGGTCCATCTGTTCTAGTGTGTTGTTCAGTGCCTCTGTGTTTACTTATTTTCTGTCTGGTTGATCTGTCCTTTGGAGTGAGTGGTGTGTTGAAGTCTCCTACAATGAATGCATTGCATTCTATTTCCTACTTTAAGTCTGTTAGTATTTGTTTCATGTATCTTGATGCTCCTGTGTTGAGTGCATAGATATTTATAATGGTTATATCCACTTGTTGGACTGACCCCTTTACCATTATGTTATGTCCTTCTTTATCTCTTCTTACTCTTTTTGTTTTGAAGTCTATTTTGTCTGATACAAGTACTGCAATACCTCCTTTTCTCTCCCTATTGTTTGCATGAAATATCTTTCTCCATCCCTTTCCTTTTAATCTATGTATATCTTTGGGTTTGAGGTGAGTCTCTTGTAAGCAGCATATAGATGGATCTTGCTTTTTTATACATTCTATTACTCTGTGTCTTTTGTTTGGTGCATTCAGTCCATTTACATTTAGGGTGATTATCAGTAGATATATACTGATTGCCATTGCAGGCTTTGGATTCGTGGTTACCAAAGGTTCAAGGGTAGCTTCTTTACTATCTAAGCACCTAAGTTAACTCTCTTATTAAGCTATTATAAACACAGTCTGATGATTCTTTATTTTTCTCCATTCTTATTCTTCTCCTCCATTCTTTATATGTTAGGTGTTTTATTCTGTACTCTTTTGTGTTTCATTTGAGTGCTTTTGTAGATGATTTTATTTTTTGCCTTTAATTAGTATTTGGTTGGTCTGCTTTCTTTGCTGTGCATTTATTTTCTCTGGGATATCTATTTAGCCTTAGTAGTGCTTCCATCTAGAGCAATCCCTTTAAAATATCCTGTAGAGGTGATTTGTGGGAGGCAAATTCCCTCAACTTTTGCTTGTCTTGGAATTGTTTAATCCCTCCTTCAAATTTAAATTATAATCTTTCTGGATACAGTATTCTTGATTCAAGACCCTTCTGTTTCATTGCATTAAATATATCATGCCATTCTCTTCTGTCTTTAAGGTTTCTCTTTAGAAGTCTGATGATAGCCTGATGGGTTTTCCTTTGTAGGTGAACTTTTTTCTCTCTCTGGCTGCCTTTAATACCCTGTCCTTGTCTTTGATCTTTGCCATTTTAATTATTATATGTCTTGGTGTTGTCCTCCTTGGGTGCCTTGTGTTGGGAGATCTTCGGGCTTCCATTGTCAGAGAGACTATTTCCTTCCCCAGCTTGTGGAAGTTTTCAGCAATTATTTCTTCAAAGACACTTTCTATCCCTTTTTCTCTCTTCTTCTTCTTCTGGTACCCCCATAATGCCAATATTGTTCCATTTGGATTGGTCACACAGTTCTCTTAATATTCTTTCATTCCTAGAGAACCTTTTATCTCTCTCTGCCTCAGCTTCTCTGTATTCCTGTTCTCTGATATCTATTCCATTAACAGTCTCTTGCACCTCATCCAGTCTGCTCTTAAGACCTTCGATTGATTGTTTCATTTCCTCTGGACTTCATCCCTTTGCTCTTGCATATTTCTCTGCAGGTCCATCAGCATGGTTATGACTTTTATTTTGAGTTCTTTTTCAGGAAGATTGGTTATATCTATCTCAGCAGGCCCTCTCTCTGGGGTTGTCTGAGTGATTTTGGACTGGACCAGGTTCTTCTGCCTTTTCATGGCCATACAAGTGATCACCAGCAAGTGGTGCATGTGTCAGGTGGGAGAACAAAGTCCCTTCCTGCTTGCTTGTCGCCTTGCCTTTCTCTATTGCCTGTGTCCATTACCCACACCCCGGGAGTAGTCTCTGGGATAATCTCCTGAGCTGCCGTAGGCGGGCTAGCCCTCTGTATAGCCTAGGGCACTGCAGGGGGTTGCAGACACACCGGGTATGTTCTCCTGTGAGAACGGCACCGCCTTGTGCCTTCTGGACCTTGCTCTAGCTTCCTCTGTCTGTGCCGGGTAGCTGCGCACCAGCGGCAGCCTCTGTGTCTGGCCCAGTTAGCTGTGTGCTGGGAGAAGACTCTGTGTGGTTGTTGTGGGCGTGGCTGTTCTCTGGCTGCTCCGCAGCTGTGGTGGGTCAGCTGGTTTGCTTGCAGTGCAGGCCGGGGTGAATTAATGGCAGGCTGCTTATGGCCATGACGAGTTTTGGGCCTGTGTTACCCCCCAGGGGTTATGGCACCTGAAGTTCTTTAAGATTCTCAGCCTGCTTGGCTGAGTGTGTCAGGATAATTTTGTCCAGCTGTTAGGCCCTTTTTCCTTTAAGACTTTTAAAAAGCACCTACTTTTCATTTGTCCCAGGGGAGTTGGCTGTGGGGACCTGCTCGCAGTCTCCGTCTCGGATTTTACTTTTTTGTTTCTCTAATATCCAGTACACCATGCAATGTGTGTCTGTGCCCCCGGTGCAGATCACCAGGGCTGGTTATTTAGCAGTCCTGTGCTTCCACTCCCTTACCACTCTGATTCTTTTCCTCCTGCCAGTGAGCTGGGGTGGGGGGAGTGCTCAGGTCCCACCGGGTTACGGCTTTGTATCTTACCCTTTTTTGAGATGCTGAGTTCTTGTAGATGTAGATGTAGCCTGGCTGTTGTACTGTATCTTCTGGTCTGTCTTGTAGGAATAGTTGTATTTGTTGTATTTTCAAAAATATATATGTCTTTGGGAGGACATTTCTGCCACCCTACTCATGCTGCCATCTTGAGCCCCTGTACCACTTCTTCTTTATCCATTCATCTATTAATGGATGATTTGGTTGCTTCCACACCTTGGCTATTATAAATAATATGGCATCAAACATAGAAGTGCATATATCTTTTCAAATCAGATATTTGGTTTTCTTTGAGTAAATTCCCAGAACTGGAATTACTGGGCCATATGGTATTTCTATTTTTAGTTTTTTGAGGAACTTTCATACTGATTTTCATAGTGGCTGCACCAATGTATATTACCACAAAAAGTACAGGAAGTTTCCCTTTTCTCCACATCCTTGCCAGCACTTGTTATTTCTTGTCTTTTGGATAGCAAGCATTTTGACTTGTGTGAGATGATGTCTCACTGTGATTTTGATTTACATTTCCCTGATAATTGGTGATGTGGAACATCTTTTCATGTGCCCATTGTCCATCTATATGTCTTCTTTAGAAAAATGTCTATTTAGGTCCTCTGCCTACTTTTTAATTGTGTTATTTATTTTTTTGGTGTTGAGTCATATGAATTCTTTATATATTTTGGATATTAACCCCTTGTCAAATGTATCATTTGTGAATATATCCTCCCCTACAGTAGGTTGCCTTTTGTTTTGATGATGGTTTCCTTTGCTTTGCAGATGCGTTTTAGTTTGATGTAGGCCCAATTGTTTATTTTTGCTTTTGTTTCCCTTGCTATGGTAGACATCTCCAGGAAAAACATTACTCAGTTTTGTTCATGTGATTCTTGCCAGTGTTTTCTTCTAAGAGTTTAATGGTTTCATGCCTTATATTTAGGTCTTTAATCCATTTTGAGTTTACATTTGTGTATTGTGTTGATCCAGTTTCATTCTCTTGCATGTAGCTTAGACACACTTATTTTATATTGTTTCTGATATTAATAGTTAGGTTTCTGGATCTATTTCTGATGTTGATTTCACTCATGGTGTTTTGTTTTCTTGTATAATTTACTATTTTTATTGTAAGATCAAAATTTTTAGAAATGTAGAAATTTTTGATGCTTGGGAAGGGGAATAATTCATAATGCCTACCATCTTTCCTTTTGGAACTCCTTTGGAAGTTTAGTCCCCTGTCACTGAACTTATGGCATTTCACTGTATGTTGGTTTACGTATCTGTTTCAATTAGGATTGGGTTGCCTGAACAGGACAGAAAACTCAAAATTATTGTGGCTTAAACAACATGTTATCTTATTTCTTACCACATAAAGGTGCTTTTGGGAAAGTTATTCCAAGTTTATTATGAGTCCACAGCATAAAAAAAAAATGGCCTCATTTTATATTATTGTCCAGCCATCCTTAGTCTGTGTCTTCCACTGTATTGTTTAGGGTAGTTGCTCCAGCTGTAACTATCATATCTGTATTCCAGAAAAGAGGAATGAAGAAGAAATACAGAGAGGGGTCTCTCTATTTTCATTCATTCTCTGGTAGACGGCTCATAAGACATTTAGTATGTGTCACTGGCCAAAACTCATTAACATGGGCATACCTGCCTCGAAGGAAGCTCAAAACTGCAGTATTGTTTCTCTAGGATGAGATATCTGCCCAGGTGAAAACTGTGGTTTTATTACTAAAGACAATGGGTGTCATCTATGTTTGGCAGACATTAACAGTCTCTGCCACAGTGTGTCACCTATACTGATATATAGTAATTTTATTGATTGAAAGGACATCTTAGGACAAATATTAGTAATCATAATAAAAATAAGTAGATTAGGTTCACCTATTAACACAGAGTTTCAGATTAAACACAAATGCATATAAATATAAAAACCATTTATATGCTGTTCAAAAGAGACATAAAAAACAAACTGATATGGATAATTTTAAAGTGGTAGGAGAAGCAACCAACATGTCCATCGATAAATGAATGTATAAAGAAGATGTGGGACATATACACAATGGAATATTATTCAGCCATAAAGAAAAAAGAAATCCTGTCATTTGCAACAACACGGACATACCTAGAGGGTATTATTCTAAGTGAAATAAGCCAAGCAGGGAAAGACAAATACCATATGATTTCTCTTATATGTGGGATGTAAAAACAAAACAAAACAAAGTAAACAAAATAACAGTAGACTCACAGACACTGAGAAGTGACTGGTGGTTACCATGGGGGAGGGGCTCAGGTGGGTAGGTGGGAGGGTGAAGGGGATAAAGGGACATAAAAATATCAATCATAATATAAGGCAGTCATGGGGATGGTAGCACAGCATGGGGAATGTAGCCAGTGGTTCTGTAACATCTTTCTATGTTGAAGGTACTAACTGCACTAGGTGGAGATTTAATAATGTGTGTAACTGTTAAACCACTGTGTGTATAATTAAAACCAATATAATATCATATATCAACTATACTTCAATAAAAAAGTTTAAGAAACGATGTGTAAACAAATTAAAAAAATTTTTAAAGACAAGAAAACTAATATATGAAGTATTCCATGTTCATAAATGGGAAGATTCAATATGATGTTCATTAGTTGTCACCAATACTAACTACAATCCAATGCAACTTTATTTAAAATCCCATGCGATCTTTTTTCCCCATAGACTTAAAAAAAGCTTGATCCTAAAATTCATATGGAAAACTACAAGGCTAAGAAGAGCCAACACAATTTTGAAAAAGGAAGAGGTTATTTGAAATTTCTTATAAATCTATGGTAATTAACAATGTAAGATAGTAATCCAGGAATAGAGAAATGGACAAATGGGAAGAATAGGGACCACAGAAATAGACCCATACATATCTGAAAACTTTATGGACATTACTAATCAGAGATGGGAAAGATGGAATGGTTAATGAATGATGCTGTGAAAACTGGTACCCATATAGAACACAATTATATTCATAACTTAAATGTCATATAAAAAAATCCATACTGGTCAGAGATTTAAATATGTTACATTTTTAGAACTGCTATTAATTTGTAATTCAAGCCACAGATGAAGAGGCAATACTTTCAGTGCTAATAACCAAAAAAGGCTTTGTATCTAGAACATATTAAAAATTACCACAAACCAATTACAGAAAGATAAATACTTTAACATAAGAAGTTAAGTGTTTTATGATGGACAGTGACTGAATTGGGGGTATGAGTGGGGACTTGATAATATGGGTAAATGTAGTAACCACATTGTTTTTTCATGTGAAACCTTCATAAGAGTGTATATCAATAATACCTTAATAAAAAAAAAATTAAGTGTTTTAGTCTGCCTTTTCAGGCTGCCTTAAAAGTACCATAGACTGGGTGACTTATAAACAACAGAAATTTATTTCTCACAGGTCTGGAGGCTGGGAAGTACAAAAACAAGGCACACCAGATTCAGTGTCTAGTGACAGATTCCTGGTTCATAGACAGCTGTCTTCTCCCTGTGTCCTCATGTGGCAAAATGGGATAGGGAGCTCTCTGGGGCCTCTTCCATAAGGGCACTAATACCTTTTATGAGGCTCTTTCTCAAGACTTAATTACTTCCCAAAGGCTTCACCTCCATATATGAACATATTGGGGGTTAGGTTTCAACATATGAATTTTCAGGGAATACAACATTTAGTCTATAGTAGCAAGAGATATAAAAAGGCAATTAATCAAAGTGAAAATTTGAATGGCTAAAAAACCTATGAAAGGCTGTTTGATAGCCCTAGTAAAGTGCAGTTAAACAACAAAGATATTCCATCTCCATCACTCCTCTTTGTTAGATTTACCAAACTTAAAAAGTTTAACAGTAAGTGTCTGTGGTTCTGAGGAAGCAGGAAATTTCATACACTGCTGATAAGAGTATAAATCATTTCAAACACCTAAGAGTATTTGACAATATCCTATAAAGCTGAGGATGTTTATTCCCTAACCACCAGTATTATCCCTTTGGAGATATATATCTTAGAGAAATTCACATATCTACACAAGGAAATTATATGAGAATACTTTTGAAACATTGTAGTAATGAAAAAAATTAAAACAATCTAAATGTACTTCAGTAGGGGAAAGGATAGGTACATTGCAGTATATTCCTTCAATGGAATACTATACAGCGATTAAATGGATAAGAGTTACAAATATCAACACTGACAAATCTCTACAATATAATGTTGAGTGTATAAGATACAGAGCAAAGTTAATGTTTGGAGATTATATGCAATGTGGAATGCTGCTGCTAAGGACTTCTAATTAAAGGAGGAGAGTCTAATTTTCATCATTTTTAAATAGTAGTGATAATATTAAAAACTAATATTCATATGGTGTTTTGGAGTTTTTAAGGGATTTTTTATTTCCACATGAATTACCTGATTTCATTCTCACAAGCAACTTGTGAGTTAGGTACTATTGTTATTCCCACTTAAAAAAAAAGTCCAGTTCACCTATTGAGCCTCAGAGAGGTTATATGGTATAACGGAGACTCAAACACAAGTCTTTAATACCAAATGTCATCCTTTATCCACCAGGTAATATTCATATATCATCATTGTGGTCATCTATATCTTTGATACCAAAGCACGGTATTATTTGCTTTCAACTCCTTTTTCTCACTTCCCTACCCTCTTATCTATAGATTGAGGTCTCACATTTCTCCCATCTGTGCCAGGAATTCCAGTTACAGTTTTTATTTCTCTCTCATTATAAACCATGGGCCTTGTATCGCTACAGCCTGCCAGTTTCATTTCTAACTATGCATCCCAAGTCTCTTCGTGTCTATCCATGTCTTTTTCCACCAAAATCCGAATTACCATCATCTCTTGCTTTACTACTGCAGAGCTTCCTAACCTATACTGACTTGTGCTGGTTCTTCAGGCCCTCAGTAGGCACAGAAAGCCTCCTATGCTTTATTGGAAATTTATATAGAGAGACATAATTAGGGTTCTGAAGGGAGCAAAAAGGTACCTGAAAATTTTTCACAGTGATTGCTTTTGCATATTGTGTCTCTCACTCCTTTTGCTCAGTTAATTAACTGTCAGCCAGCAAATACTTCTGGAGCACTGGGCAGAAAAGCCCTGAACATTCTGACCTACTCTCATTCAACTGTGTGATGTGGTTAATAAAAATAGCAATTGCAATAAAACCCTGTTTATGAGGTTTTGTTTTTTAAGGAAGTACAAATAAGTCAAAAAGTCTACTCTCTTTTGACATAAGAAAGACAAAAATGTTTAAATTTATAAAATGCAAAAAAATTTCAAAATGAAGAGTGAAAGCTTCTCATTGCTGTAACCCCTTCCTACCAGTTCTTCTCATGGGGGTTAAATTTCATTAAGCATTTGCTATCATTTCCTTAAGTAAAAGTATATTCAGCATATATGTATCTATGAATACATTTTTCTAAATTCTACAAATATAATCATACAATGACAGTTCTGTACCTTTTGTTTTCCCTTAATATATTTTATATACTTTTCCAGATTAATTCAGATAGGTATACTTCATTCTTATTAATGACTGCAAAATATTCCATCAAATGGACACATTTAACTAGGTTTTTCAAACTCATCTACTATTTTAAAGATTTATTGAGATACTGGCATATGACATGTAAGTTTAAGGTATACAATATGATTTCATACACATATATATTACAAAATAATTACCACAATAAGGTTAGTTACTGCATCTGTCTGCTTGCATAATTACCGTGTGTATGTGTGTGTGTGGTAATGACATTCAAGATCTACTCTCAACAAATTTAAGGTATATAGTATTGTTATTTATAGTCACTATGCTATATATTAGATCCCTACAACTTATTCATGTTATAGCTGGAAATTTATACCCTTTGACCCAAATCTCCCCATTTTCCCCTATACCTCCTAGATCCTAGCAATCACAACATTACTCTCTGTTTCTATGAGTTTGGCTTTTTTATTTTCTGCATTTAAGTGAGATACTATGTTTACCTTTCTCTGACTTACTTCACTTAGCATAATGCCCTCAAGATCTACCCATGTTGTCGCCAATGGCAGGATTTCCTTCCTTTTTAAATGGGGGAATAATATTCCATTGTATATTTATAATACATATATAAATATTCCATGTATATATATAGCATTTTCTTTTTCCATTCATCTGTTAATAGACAATTAGGTTGTTTTCATGCCTTGGCTACTGTGAATAATGCTGCAGTGAACATGGGTACAGGTATTTCTTCTAGACAGTATTTCATTTCCTTCAGAAACATATTCAGAGGTGGGATTATTAGATCATATAGTAGTTCTAGTCTTCATTTTTTGAGGACCTTCCATATGTTTTCCATAGTGGCTGTATCAACTATCAACTCATCTTTTCTACTTTCTGTTTTTGTTTGCAATTCAGTAACAAATTTAGGTACTTGTTTTTTGGACCATTTCTATAATTTGAGTTTTTTAGGATATGAAAGGAAGGCTGCTGCATATATTACTGTTCACCCACTTAAACAGGAACCAAGCAAAATATTAAGCCACATGGTTAATAGAGTTTAATCTGCTCCAGATAAACCACATATGCAAAAGATGAGAAATGATTAATTAAAGTGAGCCACTGAAGGATTTTGAAGGCATAATGGAAGTAATAAGGGTATTCAGCCTAAGGAAAGACTTGTGTCGGTATACAATTTGTTCTATATATGAAAGGCACTCAAGAATTAGAAGAGAACTTGGATTCAGGCATACGTCAAGATACTCAGAATTGGAAAGCCAGTCATTTCTAGAGGAGTAAGTTTGAAATTGAGGAATACTTGTAGGTGTTAGGAGGATTTTAAAATAAGCACAGTACTTGGAGAATATTGAAATAGATAATTGTTGGCATTACAGAAAAATGGTCATATCAGTGTGATCCAGTTTGCCAGGCAAGTAGAATAGTGCAAATAGGGAGTCTGGGAACAAGAATTATACTGTCACCATGAAGGGACTCAGTTTCAGAAAAGACCTAAAAGTTTACACAGCTGTCTAAACTGTGAATATCCTCTGGAACATCTACACAAAGGGGTTATTTAACATAAACATAAATGCATGCAGTGTCAAGGTACTCATCTGCAGATACTCTACTCCTGTTTAAGAAAGTATAGTTGATACACAATCTTATATTGGTTTCAGGTACACAACACAGTGATTCAACAGTTACACATATTATTCAGTCCTCACGCCGAGTGCTATTATCTGTCAGCAAAAAAAAATGTTACATGATCATTGGCTATATTCTTCATGCCGTACTACGATCCCTGTGATCAATTTATGATTAAGAATTTTTGTGTCCTTTATCCCTCTTACCCTCTCCACCCACCTGCCCCAACCCGTCCCACATGGTAACCATCGGTCACTTCTCAGTGTCTATGAATCTACTGGTATTTTGTTCATTTTGTTTTGTTTTGTTTTTCAATTCCACATATAACTGAAATCATATGTACTTGTCTTTCTCCACCTGGTTTATTTCACTTAGCATAATACTCTCTAGGTCCATCCATGTTGTCACAAATGGCAGGATTTCCTTCTTTTCTGCATGAATAATATTCCATTGTGTATATGTAGTACATCTTCTTTATCCATTCATCTACTGATGGGCATTTTGGTTACTCCCATATCTTGACTATTGTAAATAATGTGGCAATAAACACAGGGGTCCATATATCTTTCCAAGTCATGGATAAGAAAAGTATTTCTTATATTGAGCTTAAGTCTATCTCTTTATAGCTTCCACCAACTGATACTTCTAAGTCTTACCTCCACACCTTTGCACCCAACACTCCTATTGCCCAGAATGCCTTATTCCTAGTCCTCCTGATTAGCTGAGCTCTGCCCATTAGCCAAGAGTTTACTCAAGTCCTGTCTTCTCTTTAAAATGTGTTTACCTTCCCCACTTCATAGTGTTTTCGAAACTATTATAGAATGTCCTGTATACATCATCAGGCATATGTAGTATTAGATAGATTTTTCAGTATAAAATCTTTTTTATGTCTCCAACTTCAGTGAAAGTTTCATGGTCAAGGTTATGTCTTGTACATGTCTGTATTCAGGTACACCTGAGCCCACTACTGAGCATGTTGAATGTTTTCTAAAGAAAATTACTTGCTACTGGCTTTCTATAAACACTTCAAAGATGTGAGTAATCTCTGTTGTGTATGTGAGTTGAGTGTATGGCACTTGAAACCTGCAAGTATGTGGAGGGTACAAAGTTTCTTGGCCAGATTACTCAGTGGATAAGTTTGCATTTCATTCTTTAATCATCCCTTTGGGGTGCTCCTCATTTTTGCCTTCTCAGTGCCTTTAGTTAGTCCTTGGTTTCTAAGAATGCAACATTGTTACCTCATTGACCCATCTAAATGTTGCTTTAGGTTTCTGGCCCAGTCTGCTTGCTCAGAGCTTGCTCTCTACTGGATACAATGTTAAAAATTTCTCCTTATTAATGTCATACCATGAAATAGCTTAAAGAGTTGTCTCTTTAAGACTGGTGACCTCCAAAGAGTGGAAGGGCAGAAATTCCAACAAGTATCATCAAACAGGTGGCAGGTACAATACTTTTGATTAAACTTCTCCAGTTTCAACAATCCCTTGGTCTACTTCTTCCTTCATGAAACTTGAGAAAGATATCATGTTGTTTTGCTTTAAATGTGAACAAAAATTCTATAGGTGCATTGGCATCAGAAGGAATCTGACATTTTCAGGGGACCTATAAAGAACAATTTAGAGTTCTTCTTTTTTTAAGTATTTAAGCATACAGTGTGAATCTATGCCTTTAAAAAATTTTTTATTTTAAGATAACTATAAGTTCATGGGAAGTAGCAAAGAAATGTACAAGGAATTACTGTGCATCTTTTCCTAGCCTCTCCCAATGTTAATATCTTACACATAGTCCAATATCAAAAAGGAGCTAATATACCCAGTGAGTATGGTTCTTCATTGCTGATAATTGATAATTCATCAGTAAGAAGTAAATTAGGAAATTGACATTGGTACAGTCCTCAGCGTTTATCCAGATTTCATTAATTATGCATACACTAATGTGTGTGGATACGCACATAGCTCTATGCAATTTTATCATATGTGTAGATTCATGTAACTACCATCACAAACAAGATACATATTTTACTGTTACCACAGAGACCTATACTTTCATAACTACACACTCCATCCTTTACCCCTTGCAACCACTAAACTGTTCTCATCTTTGTAATTATGTTATTTCACAAATGTCATAAAAGAGAACCGTATAATATGTATTTATTCTAAGATTGTTTTTTTATTCAGTATAATTCTCTTGAGGTTCATCTAAATTGTGTATATCATAGTTTGTTTCTTCTTATTGCTGAATAGTATTCCATTGTATTGATGCACCACAATTACTTAACCATTTACCTCTTGAAAGACATTGGCGTTGTTTCCATTTATGGGCTATTATGATTTAGTTGAATATAGAATTTGTAATTAACAGTTTTTTTCTTTTAGGAATTTTATTTCTTACTAGTGAGTTATCAATCATCAGCAATGAAGAACCATACTCACTTTCAAAAAGCTGTACATTAGTTATCATTACTGTAACAAAATGCAGCATTTCTTTCAATTTTCTGGAAGTTTCTCATTTTTTTGCAGATACTTTAATGATGTTTGCATTCATGATTTTCATATTAAATTATGCAGAAGGTTAACATGATAATTTGGAAATCCTAGAAAAATATGTTAGCTAACAGAGAGTGAGCAATTATATCAGTGCGTAGTAAGGTTTTTAATATACTATGATTCTAAGAAATTTTGCCTACCATTTGACTAACATGAAAAGATAGAGGATTTAATTAAGCATAATATTTTTTGAAAAGTCATTGTTTGAGGAAGTTTCATCTTTGCCCTAGCCTTCCTTACCATGTGTGATGCAATACGAATTAGGTATTTTGTCTTCAGTTCCTGGCACAGAACTTCTAAAACCCTTGGCATCACCCGAATGACAGGTAATAGCAGTATCTTTCATTATTCATAACAAGCCCCTTTCAACCACTCCTGAATTTATGCTAATAAACAAATTCTTTGAAGGGAGGCACTTTCAATTTTCTGGAAGTTTCTCATTTTTTTGCAGATACTTTAATGATGTTTGCATTCATGATTTTCATATTAAATTATGCAGAAGGTTAACATGATAATTTGGAAATCCTAGAAAAATATGTTAGCTAACAGAGAGTGAGCAATTATATCAGTGCGTAGTAAGGTTTTTAATATACTATGTTTCTAAGAAATTTTAGAATTTTTATAGATTATAGAATTAAAATTATAGAAATCCCTGAATGATGGGATTCAAAAGACTTACAAATTAGTAAATACATCCATGTACCTGGATGGTGGTGTACACCAACTCCATGGTGACAGAAGCTCCTATGCTCAGGACCCTTCTAGACCTCACCTATGTACCTCTTCGTCTGAGTTTTCATTTGTATCCTTTATAACATTATTATAAACAGATGATGGTAAACAAAATGCTTTCCTGAGTTCTGTGAGCTGTTCTACCAAATTATTGAACCTGAAGATGGGGTCATGGAGACCCTCTGAATTTTTAGCTGCTGGGTCAGAAGTACAACTTACAATTGGCATCAGAATTTAGGGCAGTCTTGTTGGACTGATCTCAAAAAGTGTGGGGCCTATTCTGGATTGTCAGAATTGAATGGAGTTGTGCGACACACCCAGTTGATGTCTGGAGAGTGAAGAACTCATTGGTGTGGGAAAAAAAACCCACACATTTGGTGTCATAAATGATGTTGGAAAACACTACAGACCACAACCGCTATAGTTTCTGTCAAGTAGATGTACATGTAGGATTGCAGCTGCTGAAAAACAGTGGAATAGTAAGAAGTATTGAATAACCAGCTTTTAAATTATCTGAGTTGTTTGAAATAGTATAGTCTTTCCTGGCCCAAGTACATCTAATTCAAGTGGAAAGAGTCCACATTTTATTAGAAACTATACTGAAGAAAATATATTCCAGGTTATCTTGTAAAGACTCTTTCTTTTATAGAAAAAGGATTGTGTCTTCTGCTTTTTTCTGTTCCAAGCACGTAGCCCACTGCCCTACAACTACAAAGTGCTCAGTAAATGTTTGCTCTTGATGATATAGATGAAATTATCATTCCCACAAAGGACACCCTGTACCCTCTGAAATGGAGCAAATACACCACCACCTTGAACTCTGCCGGAAGAATGTTTTTTAACTGAGAAGTACAGGTAGGACCTATCTGAGTGTTTGTTAACCTTTAGCATGAAAGCAGATTAAAATTCTCCAGAGTGTAATAAGTCCCTCAGAGACTGTTCCACTTATTACAAATTTCCTTAATTTATCTCATTACCCAAAATGACATTTAACAGCTTGCTCAGTTGGAATAATTTGATCTAATGCACATTATCTTATGAATGCTGATGGGTTCTACTGAAAGATGAAGCTCAAAGTTACAAGAGCATTTTGTCAAATGTGTGCAGTGTTGCCAAAAATATTATGAATAATAATTTAAAGATACTGTTTTTATCCATTTTGAGCTACCATATTATTTTTCACTGACTCTTTAAACTGTTAGCTCAAAATTTTGTGCCCATTTTTCTACATAATAAATATCTTGACTCTCCTTTTATCCCTTTTGCTGACCTTATTAACTTCCCTGATTTGAAGCTATGCCTTATTTGCTACCTGAGCTGATGAGCTCCAAGGTTGGCTATAAAAGAGGCAACACATTTGAGGTCTACTGTGGGAATATGTCTAATTATTTTTTTAAATCTTTGATATTGGCTCCATGCCAAGCCAGCTCCATTGTGCTACACTCTGGATGCTATCCTGTATTTTTAATAACCACATTTTTAATTATTTTGATATTCCTTTTGAATTAATACTAAGTCCTCTGTATTCTTAATTCTAGTTGGTTAATTACCAGATTTCTTGAATGGACTCTGGTTATGCCAATATACTGGGTACTTAGAGCTTTTTAAAAATTTGTTTGAAGGACACATGCTTCCCCTGCAAGAAGTAGCCTCAGCTCCTGAGCTGTCTAGAGCTCCACTTTAGGCTCTGGAGCTTCCCTAGTATTTTCAATACTTAAGTACCTCAGTTTTTCATTAACTTTATATCCTTTAGGTACAGCCAAAGAATGCTAATACACTCAAAGCCTAATGCAAGAAAATAAAAAAATCTATCAACACCATAGATTTAGCCTAGGGAATATGGACTATGCTTTCTCCACGTGATGGTTAAGTTTATGTGTCAAAATGGCTAGGCCACAGAACCCAGATATTTGGCCTAACATTATTATAGATGTTTCTGTGAAGGTATTTTTAAAATGGGATTAACATTTACATCAGTAGACTTTGAGTAAAGCAGATTATTCTCCATAATATGGGTGGGTCTTATTCCAATCAAATAGTTGAAGGCTGCAATAGATAGAATGATCTCCCCAGAAAGAAGAAGGAATTGTGCCAGCAAACTGACTTCATACTCAAACTACAGCTAATCTTATATATATATTCTTCTCCTCTGGAGTACTCTGACTGACATGTTCTATCACCACTAGTAGGGATTACACCTTCTGAGATAATCACTGAATTGCTGAGAAGGAAGAAACCACATTATTTCTCTTTTCATTTTGCTACCCCCAATGAAATGGATGAAAATGAAATTATTTTTAAAACTTTACTATGTGCCACCTTGTGTTTACAAGCACCAATCTTACAAGATAAGGTAATACCATTGCCCTTTATAGATGTAGAAACTCAAGCTTGTGGAATTAAATTAGCTTGTTCAGTGTCATCCAGCTAGTGAGTGCAGGGGTCAGGTTTCAAACTCCTTTGTCTGGCATCAAACCTAATGTTGTTCTGCCTTAACCCACTGATTGAGCCCTGTTTGTCATAGCAATGATTAAATCGTTTGTCTCTTGTATGGAAATATTAGAAGATAATGATGGGGGACTTATCCCTAGAATCAGATTTTGGTCCATATATCATGATAATTTCATCCTCTGAGGGTGATTAAGTGGTTACAAAAAATTTGTGTCAAAACCTTGAGTTGTTGTCTAAGCACCGGAATTGAGCAGCCTTTGGCTTGAGGTTTCCTTGGGATGTTCCCAGTTTTAGCACCGAGAGTCTGATGTCTCAGGAAACCCATCCATCCCTAGCATATTAGCAGAGTTGGTCACTGTAGTTTAAGTAAACTAACCCTACATAAAGAAAGGAAATCAACAGCTAAGAGGCTTCCTTTGCAATGAATTAGACAAAGTTTTATATGTAATTTAGGACAAACCTTATGGACGAGTAAATTAGTCTGTTCATGTCCTTAATATTGGTCAATTAGCATATATTAATATTTTGATGTTGTGTGTGGCATTTTGAATTTTTACTGCCCCGAATTTCAAGTGTGTAGAGTTAAGCATGTGTACTATTATTAACCTACTGGCAAGGAAAATCAACATGTTTAATATGTAATTGCCTACATTATTTTTTCCCATAAAATGTAGATTTTGCGAATCCTTTTTAAAAGTGTAGTCAAATGACCATTGAAATTTAACATTTCTGGAATTTTTAAAAAACTCAGTTTAATTTCACAATCACATAGCATCTAGTTTTCATTGGCTCTGGTTACTATTTCCAGGGTATGGGTTCCTTAAAAATAAAATAGTTCGGGAGAGGTCACAGTCATGAAATACATTACCCTGATAAGGCAATCAGTCTGTGTGCATTGACAGAACACCAAAACAGCTAGCTGAAAACTGAAATATTCAAGTAAATAAACTGGTTCTTTGGTAAAGGGTCAAAGAAATAATTTGTTGTGTTTGAACATGTTCCTTCCATTTAATCTGGGCAAAGACAGAAAAATGAACTGTTCTTCCGTGATGTAATTTCTCTAACACAACCCAAATTTCCTAAAAATTCTGGGTATTATCACATTGTAGTATTTTTGGAAGAACTTTGATCTGGAGGGCAAGTGGAAACTATAAAGAATAAACATTTGTCTTGATGAAGCTTTTTTTCTTAGGTCTCTCTATGTCCACATTTACTCTCCTCACCTTACTAATTTATCCATGGGAAGACCTCTGGATTTGAGGAAGTTTTTCCTTTGTCAAGTGCCTCTTTTTCCAGTGCCCTGCTGCCCACCCCATGGTATCCTAATCCACCATACATTATACATATATACAGCCCATCATACCTGAGTCATCTCTAATCCCAAAGTGGCATGCTGTTTTCTCAACCTTTTTCAGGCACAGACTTGTCAGGTTCATGTATTATAGTAACCCTCATCTTCTAAACCATGCCAAACTCTTCTGAGTTATATTTCTGGTGGTTTTCCTTGCCTTATCTGTGGATCATCACAGAGGAAGAGGAGACTTGAATAATTTATAGTACTCATCCAGACCAAGTAGCAAAGAGGATGCTAGGCCATGGAAATGACGCCCATAAAGACAGTAGAAAGAACAGAGAAAACTGCCATCACTAGAACAGGAATAGTAAGGAGGCAAGTGTCATTGAGAAGAATATATAATTCTAACTCAAAGCAGTGAGTAATATGACATCTCAAGAAATGTTATGTCCAATTTGGGAGATATTTAGAGTCAAGGGTCCTTTACTCATGGTTTTCCTCATCACATCACATTTAGAGGCAATTTTCTATTGGGCCTGTGAAAATTAGACAGCTCTATTCAGAACTTAACTCATTCCCTCAAAGAACTTTTGAAGACCCTTTCACTAAGTAATACTTTCTTTGAGCACTGCTGAATTTCCTCCACAAGGTGTATTGTTATATATTTTAAGGGCAAAAAATCTGGAGGATGTTTTTGAGCTTGACTTCCTTGAAAATATGTGGGTGCTAGAGATGTAGTGTACTTTTGAAGGAAATAGCAAATGTGGAGTTTTTTGTACCTATTTCAAACCTAATTTAGAATCTGTGTGCTATTTGAGCTGGTGTCAAGGATGCATGAAATTAAATTTAGGAAAGCTCAGCTTTAAGAAATACCAATTTCTTCCTGTGTCAGGTAGTTAGATGCTGGTAGGAATTAAAACTGGCCATTTTCCCATGGAAATTAATGACACTGGTGAGAGTTTTTTCATAATTCTGCACATCAAATATGTACTGATAATTTAAGGGGCTGAGGTTAGATTTAAGGAGACTTGTAAAAAGGAAAGCAGAAGTCTGTGGAATGGAAGAGCATCTCATGGGAGTTTGCTACTTTCTGACCAAGGGGCTAAAGTCAGTTTTTAAGTGTTTGCAAGTCTTCTTCATATAAAGTATGTTTTGAACAGAATGATAAGGTGTATTTTAAAAAAAGTATTCAACTAGGTGTTTTAATTTAAAAGACTAGAAAACCATATGGTATATTTAGTGAATAACTTGGAGTTTAAATGCTCAAGTTTTCAAATATTGGAGGATATGTGTTGTTATGAAATTTGAAGATT
>JAVSCE010019204.1:0-16051 GCA_032199065.1 Smutsia gigantea
TTTCTGGATTTTCTATTCTGTCCCATTGAACTTTGATCTGTTTTTATGTCAATGTCATACTGACTTGATTATTGTGCTTTGGAATATAATTTGAATTCAGGAAGTGTGAAGTCTGTAGCTTAATTATTTTTCTCAAGATTGTTTTGGCTATTTGGGTTATGATTACATGAATTTTAGGATGTATTTTTCTATTTCTGTAAGAAAAGCCATTGGAATTTTGATAGGAATTGCATTGAATCTGTAGACAGCTTTGGGTATTATGGACATTTTAACAATATTAAGTCTTTCAGTCTATGAACATGTAATATATTTCCATTTATTTCTATCTTCTCCAATTTCTTTCATCAACATTTTATAGTTTTCATGGTATATATGTCTTTACTCCTTGACTAAATTTATTTCTAAATATTTTATTCTTTTCAGTGCTATTATAACTTGGATAATTTTCTTAATTTATCTTTCCAATAGTTTACTGTTCAGTGTATAGAAATGCAATTGGTTTTTGTAGGTTGACAGTATTGTAAAACTTTACTGAATGTATTTTCTCTAAGAGTTTGGGGGTTTCTATACACTATCATGTCATATGCAAATACAGACAATTTTACTTCTTCCTTCCCAATTTGGATGCCTTTTGTTTCTTTTCCTTGCCTGATTGCTCTGCCTAATACATCCTATATGATATTGAATAAAGGTAGTGAGAATGTACATCTTTGTCTTGTTCTTGATCGTAGAGGAAACGCTTTTAGCTTTTCACCTTTGAACGTGATGTTAGCTATGGGCTTGCAAAATAGGGCCTTTAGTATGTTGAGTTATATTCCTTCTACACCCATTTTTTTTGAGAACTTTTGTGAAAGAATGTTGGACTTTGTCATATGCTTTTTCTGTATCTGTTGAAATTACTGTGATTTTTATCCTTCATTTTGTTACTTTAGTATAATGATTTGCATATGTTGAACCATCCTTGCATCCCTGAAATAAGTTCCACCTGATCATGATATATGCATCTTTCAATATACTGAAAGTGACTGAAATGACTACTTAATTAACTTTGCCAGTGTTTTGTTTTGTTTTTTATACTTTAGAATATTTTCCTGTTACTAATTAGCATCCTTTTATTTCAGCTTGAGGGATTCCCTTTAACATTTCCTATAAGGCCGTCTTATAGGAATGAACTCCTTCAGCTTTTGTTTCTCTGAGAAGTTCTTTACCTCTCCTTCAATACTGACAGTCAGCTCTGCCAGAGAGAGGGCCCTTGGTCAGCAGATTTTTCCTTTCTTTTCTTTGAATATACCATTCCACTCCTTTCTGGCCAGTAAAGTTTCTGCTGAAAAATCCACCAATAATCTTAAAGGGGTTCCTTGTATATAACAAGTTGCTTTTCTCCTGCCACTTTTAGTAATCTCTCTGTCTTTAACTTTTGATCTTTCCTTCCCTCTTCTCTTTCTTACACCACTATAATGTTTATTTGGTCTTACTGATGGTATCCCATTAGTCTCTTAAGCCATTTTTACTGTTTTTCATCCTGTTTTCTTTGTACTGTTCTAATTGGATGAATTCCACTGCCCTGTTTTTGAATTCACTGACCATTTCTTCTGCTTGAATCAGACTGATGTTGTGTTCTTCTATTGAATTTTTCTATTCATTTATTATATTTTTCAGCTCTATGATTTCCACTTGGTACTTCTGTATATTTGGTCTTTGTTGAAATTCTCACTTTGTTCACGCATTTTGCTCTTATGACTTTGATAAGTGTCTTTACAATCATTATTTCGAGCTCTCTACGAGTAAATAATATATCTCTGTTTCATCAAGATCAGTTTCTAAGGATTTGTCTTGTTCTTTGGTTGGACATTTCCCATTTCTTTATTTCCCTTCACTCTTTGTGTTGCTTTGTACACATGAGATAAAACAGTCACCTCTTCCAGAATGGACACACTGTCTAATGTAGAGAAGCTCATTACTTAGCCTGGCCTGAGCTCCTGGTTGCTTCTCAACCCTGTGTGAGTGTCAAAGCTATCATCTTTGCTCCTTGTGGCTCCCAGTAGTTGAAGGTACGCCAAGACACGGCTGTGTCTGAAAGGGAAGATTGCAGTTAGAGCCCAGATGAAGGATGATTAGAAGCTGAACTCTCACACAGCAGCTGGGAAATATGTAGTCAGAGTGCTTCCAGCGAAGATTGGGACATGGGCAATTTTGCTGTTTTCTCTGAACTGAACCATGATGAGTGCTAGCACACCCATCAACAACTGTTTCTTTGTTTGATATAGTCCTATGGGACCTGTGAACCATGTTGGCTTTCAGAGGTCAGTTGTTAGGGAGGCTTAAAAGTTGAGGTGCTAGATTTGTGGTCCAAACCTTTAACTCCTCAGGGAAAAGCTGGGAGTTGGAAGTTCCCTCTCACTTTATGTCAGTCTGCTAGGGGTGGAGTTTATGGGAAGGCTGTGTCTCAGTCTTTCCTGTTTCAATGTGGGTATTTTCTCAGTTTTCAAATGGGTAGGAGTCACTCAATTCTTTTCTGGATTTCTGGATTTCTCTCAGGGGAAGTTGCTCCATGTGTAGCTGTGTATTTGGTGTGTCGATGGGAAGAAATCCAGGAGCTTTATGTCATCATCTTGATCCAGCATCTTAGAAGAAATTATCATAAAGTCTACTAGGTAATTTTAAGACTAATTTGTTAATTAATTTTTTAAATGAATATGCTTTAAAAGAAATTTAAATCATGACATATCAAAAATATTTCACTAAAGTAATTGGATGTACTGTAAAAAAGATTTTATGAATTAACAGAGCCTTTAGATTTTGCTTTGTAATTCTTGCCTCACTAATGGAACAAATCTTTTCAAGGAAATGAATTTCTTATATTTTAGACAATAGTTTGGAACATTCTGGTTATCTAAGGCTGAGACAAACTTCCAAATTTTGACTGGCACGGGGAAAAAAGTGTTCATTCTATACAATGGGGAAATGACAGCCTCTTCAACAGCTGGTGTTGGCAAAACTGCACAGCTACATGCAAGAGAATGAAACTGGATTATTGTTTAACTGCATACACAAAAGTAAACTCGAAATGAATCAAGGGCCTGAATGCAAGTCATAAAAACAACAGAGGCAAAAGTCTCCTGAATATAAGCATGAGCAACTTCTTCCTGAATGCATCTCCTTGAGCAAGGGAAACGAAAGCAAAAATGAACTCATGGGACTACATCAAACTAAAGAGTTTCTGTATGGCAAAGGACACCATCAACAGAACAAAAAGGCATCCTACAGTATGGGAGAATATATTTGTAAATGACATATCAGACAAGGGGTTAACATCCAAAATATATAAAGAACTTACATGCTTCAACACCCAAAAAACAAATAACCCAATTAAAAAATGGGCAGAGGATATGAAGAGAAAGTTCTCCAAAGAAGAAATTCATATGGCCAACAGACACATGAAAAGATGCTCCACATCACTAATCATCAGGGAAATGAAAATTAAAACCACAATGAGATATCACCTCATACCAGTAAGGATAGCCAGCATCCAAAAGACTAAGAACAACAAATGCTGGCGAGGCTGTGGGGATAAGGGAACCCTCCTACACTGCTGGTGGGAATGTAAGCTAGTTCAACCATTGTGGAAAGCAATATGGAGATTCCTCAAAAAACTAAAAGTAGAAATACCATTTAACCTGGGAATCCCACTTCTTGGAATTTACCCATAGAATACAACTTCTCAGATTCAAAAAGACATATGCACCCCTATGTTTATTGCAGGGCTTTTTACAATAGCCAAGATACAGAAGCAACCTAAGTGTCCATCAGTAGATGAATGGATAAAGAAGAGGTGGTACATATACACAATGGAATATTATTCAGCCATAAGAAGGAAACAAATCCTGCCATTTGCAACAGCATGGATGGAGCTGAAGGATATTATGCTCAGTGAAATAAGCCAGGCGGAGAAAGACAAGTGCCAAATGATTTCCCTCATTTGTGGAGTATAACAACGAAGCAAAACTGAAGGAACAAAATAGCAGCAGACTGAGAGACTCCAAGAATGAACCAGTGGTTACCAAAGGGGAGGGGTGTGGAAGGATGGGTGGGGAGGGAGGGAGAAGCGGATTGAGGGGTATTATGTTTAGTATACATGGTGTCGGGGATCATGGGGAAAACTGTAGCACAGAGAAGGCAAATAGTGAATCTGTGGCATCTTACTATGCTGATAGACAGTGACTGCATTGGGGTATGGGTGGGACTTGATAATATGGGTAAATGTAGTAACCGCAATGTTTTTTCATGTGAAACCTTCATAAGAGTGTATATCAGTAATACCTTAAAAAAATGTAAAAAAAAAGTGTTCATTCTAGATCATAGGCTTTTCTCTTTTTAAAAGCTGATGCAAAAAATTAAAAACATTTAAGTATGAGTTCTATAGGATTTTTTTTCAGTTATTTATTCTGAATCCCAAATTTTATTTATAGACTACCACAAAGAACTTTTGGTTTATGAATGGCCAACTGAAAGATTCAGTAAATGACATTAAGTCTTTAATTTATAATTCTAATGGCAATATTGGAATTCTTAAGTTTTCACTTTTGATATGATTTCCAAAATCATTAACTCTGCTTCATTTTTCTCTTCCTACCAAAAGTTTAGCAGTATATTATGGGTACTAGTAGACTGCCAACATTCTTCAGATAGCAATTTCGTTTATCTGTATGAAAAAGATACCAATTATTTATCTTTTTTTTCCATTGTACTTCATATCTTATATTCCCATGATGTGCATGTATGTATATTGCATATATTACATATTATTTATGTATGTGCATATGCATACAATTTTATTACATCTTTGAGTCTAGAATTATTCTGTGTATAAATCAAATAAATGTATTGCCCTAGATTTAACAAAGCACAATAATAGCTTAAAAATATTTTTCAGTGTGCTTTTCTATAAGGTACGGTGTGTTTCAAAAATTTTACCCATCTCTTTGAGGTATGAGCATATGCACATAAAAAAAGCATTTAGTGTAATAGTAGTGTGTTGATTAAAGGGTAATGTTAAAGGAATTGATTAAGTTGTCTTCGTCTAACACCTTCCAACAAAGTCCCATCTTTGGTTGAATTTTGCAGGAAGTGAGAAACATGAGACACTGGAAAGGTGAGTCTGCCATGGAGTACATAGAAATGCAAAGCTATGAGTAAGGGATGTGTGAGTCTTGATGTAAGTGACCAATAAAAACTTTGGTCCATGTGGAAAAAGCAGTTTGTGTTCATCTAAAAGAACCAATAAAACCTTACCAAATAAAATGTATAATGGGGAGAAGCAACCTGAATTAGCCATGAACAAGTTACTACTGATATATCCTAAAATTTTATAATGCTGCTTTCAAATATACATAGCAAAATAGAATTCTTATTGCCCACTTACATTCTTGGAGAACTTACTCTAGTGGATAGATAAGAATGGTGTCTAACTGAATACTTAAAGGGTATATTTTGATTTCCTTAAATAGATGCAAGGATGTGAGAAAAGACATTTTCAGTAGTGAGAATAAAACCGTTGTATATTCAGTATTTTCAAGAGAGGAAAATGATAGTTGCCTTTAGACTATAGCAACTGGTAATCACTAGATTCCATTTTAATTGATTTTAAATCCTAATCAATCAGTGACAACTTTACATAATTAACCGTGCTTCTAAAAGCCCACTACTTAGTGCAGCTCAGACTTTGTGAAAGTCAACTTATTCACAACAGCTGACTCCAGGAACCACAGTCTTTATTCTGAAAGATTCAGCAACACATTATCTCCAATAACCCTATATAAGATCAGTTATTTGCTTTGTTAAGAAAGATAATTATGACTAAGCCTAACTCTCCCTTAGAAACAAATGATATAGTTCAGCTTTTCCTTTCAGATATTGAATGGCCTCTTCCTTTGACTGTAGATTAACAGTTTTTAATTAATTAATGATTAATAGAAAAATATGCATTATAAAATATGAAATTCATTCATTCAAGAATCTCTGACTTGAATAATAAAGGACAATAAAGAAGAATAAAGGACAATCTCTGTTTTCAAAACTCTCAGACAGTCAAGCTAATAGTTATAATCCAGTGTATTAAATATAATAATAGGGGTACATGTGGCATTATGGGAATACACATTTAACTAAATCAGTACCATTTAACTAAAGCTTAAGGGGAGGAAATTGGAGAAGGCTTACTTCTGAGCTCCCTCTTTAAAAAAAAATGACAATAATAATAATAAAAAGCAAGTGGGAGATGGACAGTAAGGATGGATAACTAAGCCAAATGGCTGTTCAGAGAATTAAATTGAATTCACTGTCACTATCATATAAAAGGTAAGAAGCAGAGAACTGTGAAAAATAAATTGAGGGGAGGTAGGCATGGGCTAGATCTGCCATCAGTGAGACAGGATGAGGAATGATAGTGGGAAGAATGGAAATGACAGAACAATTATTAGAGAGTAATATCAGGAGACAGAGGATAACTGGACTTTCAGGAGAAGGAAAAGAAAAACAGTCATTCCTCAGTAAGGAGATTGATGCTGCTAAACAGTCATTCCTTAGTAAGGAGATTGTAATTGAGATTAGAGCTCACAGGCCAGTGAGAGAGTTTCGTATGTAAATCTTAAAAATAGTCATCAGCATTTGGTTCTCTTTATTGTCTATTTCTAAATTTGTTTCACTGATTACTTAACTTTGGGGGGTAGTATCCCTTCTCCATTGTTCAACAAATTACATTAAGTGTTTTGGGAAGGGGACATTATCCTCAATTTTAAAATATGAATGTGAGAGCCACCCAATGAGATCCAACATCTTTAAGGATGAGACAAGCTTCACAAAACAGCTGGCAAACTGGAAAATATATAAATTGGAAGAATTCTTGTTACATGTCACCAGATTCAGTTTGGAACAAGATAATACCAATACTTCAAAACTTTGAAATACAGTAACCATCCTTCACTACCCTTTTTGCTCTGTGCATCCTGAATGGGAAGTGACTATTTTTCCACCAAGCAGAGATCTTTGAGTAAGTGATTTTATAACTGGCATTTTTACAGATTTAAAAGCAGACCTTCTAGAGGTCACACTAAATTAAAGTTTGCTTAGCACCAAGGACAACAGTTCAGACTGCAGCAAAACAGGGAAAACACAGGTGTCTAAACAGAAAGAGATTAGTATACTTCACGTTCAGCAAATGTGGAAAATGTTTCTTTGTTATATTTTCATGAGGGAAAAATCACTTTTTCTAGGATCTATGAGATTGTTAACAGGTTTTCATTTTTGTCCTGTTTTGCTATTTTGGTACATAAATAAAGGAAACTGAGAGCATAAGTTTTGTGAGAAATGTTTTACACAATTTTATGACATAAAAAAGCATGTGTTTTCTACAAATAAACAACAAGAGTGAGTGAGCTCATTATTGTTAGTTACATAAGGAAGGAAAAAAACACTAACCTACTTATTTAATGATAGTTTTAAATAGTAATCCTTAAAGCTTGGTATTGTAAAGTCATGCTTTAAGATAGTCACAGAATTTTCTTTATTATATACCGGCAGGCATATAAATATTTGATAATACATTTAAATATATATACATATGGATACATGAATATATGAGTGTATATGTTATATATATTTTAAGCTTACAATTTATCTCTAGAAGTACAAGAACGATGGTATGTGTTAGTTTGATATAGGTTATGGCCACAGGAGTTGAGAGGAAAATGGTGTCTGATTTCCTAATCTCACAAGAAACAGTTTCCATATTTGGGTACTAGAATCTAAAGGGGATTCAACCAGACAACCAGAAAAACCCAAATTTTGTAAGCTTTCATAGTTTCACCAGATTATGTTTATGCCAAACATAAAACAGTTACCAATAATGTAAGTGTATTACTGACAGTAAAATATAGGACCCTTTATTTTTTCTGTCCTGGGGAATTCACTCTCCTGCTGCAGGTGTCAGCTGACGAAGACAATCTGCTTGCTCCATAGCTCGTTTCTCATCACATTGTTCAGCCTTCCATAGAAGCAGTTTTTAAACAAACAAAAAAATCCCTTAATTTATTGTGTTTTATTCATTTTTCCATCCCCCACTACTAACTCTATATTACTGTTTGGAACAGAGCAGGCTCTCAATAATTACTGGATAGATGGATAGAGAAATATGTAAAGTGAACATGCTCTGAAAGGAACACCACGTGTTCTCCCACCTGAAGAGTTCTGGTGCGCAGGCAGGGGTTAAAAGAAAGAGTGCACCTTTATGTAACAGAAGGGCAGAATCAATCACAGCAACATTTGGGTTTCTGTAAAATCAATGTATAAATCATTTGACTACCAATCTGTATTTCCTCTGAATTGCTAAGTACCACCCACTCCACTGATTTAGAACAGTTTTCCTATACATGAGATCGGTATATGCAAATTAAAATATCAATGACTCACGCAACATATGGCTTAATCTTCGCTTTAAATGAATCTTATCTGGCATGAAACTCTTTAACGGGAGATAAAATGCATCCTGACAGCCTGAACTTTGGTGGAGTTTTTTTTTTCTCTTCTCACCGCAGTTATTGGTTAATCATTAGTTTAATCAGAGACAGACTAAAACGTGTTTGTTTTGCATGCTCATCACAGCCAACTTGCTAGAACTAGAAAAGTGTATTGGAAACATAATATGCCATGACATTCTGAGGCTGATGCCTAATTCTGTCCACCTGTTACCAGGTAAGTGCATCCAGATGGCTTCTCAGACATTTGAAAAGCTCTCAGGTACAGAGAAGATAAAAGGATCTTTTAAAATATACATATGCTAGAAATCCACTCCTTTCCTCTCAGGAAGAGTCTATCTTTTGACCTTTCTCTATTTCTTCTTTTACAAGGGTAACCCCTCTTTTGTAACTCATTTTTAATTCATATTCTCAAAATCTTATTTTGTGGGGTGAAAAAATAAGTCATTTTCTGTTTTTCTTGTTTACACCCTTTTCCTTATACCCGCTTTCTATGCCTCCTTCAAGTATTTCCATTAAAATCATCACTTCCCTGATTTCTGCAGTTCAAGTTTTCATTGACTAAGTATGGAAAAGCACATAGGTTACATTTTAGGCTTTATATTCTCTTATGATTGAATCATAAAGGTGAAAGGAGGAAATATAATTTAAAAAAATCAGTATGGAGGCCTTTCCTTGGATATCTGGCTTGCCTCTGACCCTGTGGCATGTCATTCTGTATTCTGAGTAGTTCATATCTTCCAAATAGGCATACAGTATGTTGATGGGGAGAATCGTATTTTGTCCTATGCCACTGTTGTGACTCTTTAACCATATTTGCTCATAATATCTATGTAATCATTTAACCATAATACTAATTTGTCCTTTGCTATAAAAGAAGAAAACTGTTCTGTGCCTTACCAAACAGATATGGTGGAATTAGTCATGGAGTCTGATTTGTCTGATTTATTCTTTTTTATAAGCTCTATCTTTGTTCTAGAAACAGTAGTAGCTCTGAACTTATATAAGTCCCAAGTTAAGGTTGGGAGGTGAGAATGTTCTCTCATGTATAACAGAGCACAAAGAAAAATGTATAATGAACCAAAGGATATGCAGTTTATAGGTTTAGTTTATGGTTTATAAACTTAAACTGTTTATAATAACAAGCTTAGAACCAAACATTATATAATCTTATCTCTGTGTTTACTCTTTATAGCATGATAGCTCTTGAGTCAACTATTCTGATAAAATTGCATCTGCTGCTGTACACGTAATTTTTAAAAGCATCATACTTGAACTTTTGATATTTGGTTCAGCTAATGGGCCATTTTTAAATGAAAGGATAGAAAATAAAACATTTTAATATGCATGTTAATTTTTTAACATAGAAGTACAATGTGCTCTTTGTGATTATTCCCAAGATAGAATATCACAAATAGAAAATGTAAATTGTCCCGTGATCTCACAAATTAGAGATAGTCACTATTAAAAATTTGTTTGACTCCTTTTCATCTTTTTCCAAAAAAGGTTGAAATTTTTTTACAAATTTGAGACTATATTTTTCCACATTTTTCAGTGATGATAATCATACCAATATTTTCTTTTTCATGAAATATTTTCTAACTCATTATTTGTTATATCATATTTCATTGTACATACATTTATATTCTACTTTATCTTCATTTTATTCTTTCATTGAGACATTTAGATTTTCATATACTTTTACCATGATAATAATGCTAAATCAAACATACTAAATATGTATACAATTTGTATGTGTTTATAATTTGGATAATTTTCTTTAGAGTTTCCTATAAGGAAAATAATTGGGTGAAGAATATGAAATTTGTAATTGACTTGGGTGTATACTGATAAACTGTTTTCTAGAAGAGTTTTACCAATTTGTACCTATTTCACTTGTAAGTGATTGTTTCTATACCCCACATAACAATGAGTACTATTACTAGTCTTCTGGTAAATCATGATACTCCTTTTAGGTTAATTTGCATTTACTTGCTTACATACAACTTGGAACATATTTGCATGTACTGTAGTTCCATTTTTATTTTTCACTGCTTGTCAGTTCGTGCTCTTTGCTGTTGTCATGAATCTGATATCTTGGAAATTTTCTGGAAATTTATTTTGGAAAATCCAGTTGAATGATTATGTGTCTAAATTTACCTTACTTTTTAAAAATGCTTAAAAAGTGAATAACTTTTGAGTTCACATTCCTCAGCTTCTTAATACTTTCCGCTGTTAGTACTTCTATGAGTGATTTAAAAAATTAACGCACAGTACTTAGAATCATCTAACTGTAAGCCATCTCTAACCAAAGTGAGGCCTAATGCAATTTTGGGTCCCAGACCCATGGACACCTGAAAATTAATAGACTGTCTTCCTTTTAACCTAGGTCAGTTTCATCCCCAAGGTCATGAAGGTGAAAGGCTAATGTTGACTCAATTACCATGTCATAGGATCTCCTGATTTACAGTCTATTAAGATTTGAACATTTCCAGTTAAACTGACACACTTGACATTAAATTATGAGAGCTCTTCACTTTTCTTCCTTTGCTGAAAGTAGCTCTGTTTATCCCCTGAAGAGGTCAAGACCTCAAAATAAAAGAGTGAATTTATTTTATGATTTCAGTTTCTTTGCTCACCAGTGATTAACTGTACCGTAGAAAAGTTCTTCTTAATCCAGGAAAGGCAGGATTAATTTTCTCAGTTTGTAAAAGGATGGATATATAATGAATAAACTCTTGGATAAATAAATCCTAATGTAAATATTTCAGGCAAATTGACCACAGGGTTTCTTTTAAGAAGAGTTTTATCAAATTATGTTTGGCAAGTTAGGCCTTTAACTCATTACAAAATAAGCTATATGACTTAATGAATAGTAGCTATATGTCTAATCAATAGAAAGATTAATTCCTTTCATTTAAGTTCTAAGAGTCATTTTATTTCTTACAACCCTCAGAACCATCATAATTAAAAGGTGGGATTTGATATACAGTACTTACCTAATAGAGTTGCTGGCTAAGAGCATTAAATAAGCTATTGAATTTAAGTCAGTGACTGGTACATAGTGAGCATATATTAAATAAATATTAGCATAATATTTTTAATAATGTTTATACTTAAGTAGATGCCTCTGAAACTTCATATATATCAAACACTTCTTATAGTTAATATATTATGAATTTTACTGGTTAATTGTATCTCTATAAATATAATACTAAATAAGATAATTGCATGTTTAAGAGTCCCAGGTCCTTTCTTCCTTTCCTTTTTCACAGTCTTTCACTTAAAAGCATTTAGCAGCTAGAGAAGTAGTTTAAAGAGCAAAGAATTTAGTTAATGATCTAAAATACAAGTGTTTGTATGCTTTAGCTACCAAGAGATAAAATTCCCAACTCTGTTTCTTTACAGTTTTTAGGAGAGTTAAAGAATGATCAATAGCTACATAACTGAAAGCCCTGTCCATCTGAATCCCTGTCTACACCTTTTGCACCAGGCTCCGTCTACATGATATCAGACATGCTAGATTCCCTAAGGTCAGTTTGGCACCACTACCACCCTTTCAAAGGATGGAAACTGTTTCCTAGAATTGCCTTTCCTGTATGGTTCTGGCTTGAAAATTGCCATGAGAGGAGCTCATGCTACACTGGGAAGGCAGATGCAAACCAGAAGCCACTAATTCTGTAGGTGGTCACAGGCAGACTTGCAAATAAAAATCTCAAACTGAGATTTTTAGTGTCAACCTCTGAGACCACTAATGGCAGTTCTCCTGGGGTCTTCCTGGTCCTCTGCTCTCTCAGCTATTCTAATAATCATGTAGCACTAATTAACATCAAGACCCTATATCTGGAATACAATGGGTGGCTCTATTTTCCTGATCAAGTCCTGAGTGGATAAAATGGAAAAATCTAAGCACCACTTTTAGAACATTTTTGACTGAGGTCCCATCTGTGTTACAAACCAATTTGAATAATTTCACATATTTGACAGTACAATAAATTGTAAAAGCCATGGTAATTCTGTTGAATTAAGTTTTAATTACCTGATCTGCTGATACCATAAACATAGGAGGTCTAGAGTGAACATATGGATTCAAAGTGATTTTATTTTTCACTTCAATAACATTTTTTCATCAATACAAAGTCAAGAAAAGCCCCAGACCCATAAGATTTTATGGGCTATGTAGTAATTCGGAGAGTGTCCCCTTCAAAATTCATGTCCACCTAGAACTGCAAAATATGACCTTATTTGGAAATAGGGCCTTTGCAGATATCATTAGTTAAGATGAGATGGTCCTGGTTTAGGGTGGGCCCTAAGTTCAGTGATGGTGTCCTTCTAGGAGAAAAGGACACACAGAGATACATACCGGGAGGCAGGCCATATGAAGATGGAGGCACCGACAGGAGTCATTCACCTTTTGGCCAAGGAATGTCAAGAATTTCTGGGAATCATCAAAAGCCAACAAAAAAGAAGAAAGGAAGGATTCTTCCTTGGGGCCTTCAGAGGGAGAATAGCCCTCTCAATTCTTTGATTCAGACTTGATGCCTCCAGGACTGAGAATAAATTACTGTTCTTTTAAGCTCTCAGTTTGTGGCAATTTGTCACTGCAGCCCTAGGAAACAAAGACAGCCTACTGCTAATAAACTTCCAAGAGATATATTTCCCGGAGTATTTTAAATTTTTTAGAAAAAAAGGAAAAGCCTCTCAATCAATTCACCTTATAAATAAGTCTGACAATGTCAAATAATAAAGCAAACTGAAAAACGACCTCCCATAAATATGAATACAAAGATGTTAATATTAGCAACCCAGATATCTAAATGAATACTTTAAATCAAGGGCTAATAAATGGTACCAACTAGGATCTATTCCAGGAATTCTAGGGTGGTTCAATATTTATAAAATCTATTTATATAATTAATTATAAAATCAGTTATATTACAAGGACTATGAGGGAAAATATGTCATTATTTCAGTGCATGCTAAAAAAAGATGTTTAATTCAATTTAAAAACTATTTTTTATTTACTAAGAAAATATGAATCTGTGAATAAAAGAAAATGCCTTTTAAATTATAAAGATTATCCATTTCAGAAGACTTCCGGGAAGATGGCGGTATGAGCAGGGCGGCAGAAATCTCTTCCCAACACTATATTTATCTACGAAAACACAGAAAATACATCTATTCTTAAAAGAGAGACGAGAATACACAGGAAAGCGCACAGCGTGCAGCTACACCCGAGAGGACTCAGCACCCCAAGAGGCGGGTAAGATACGGAGCCGCGACCCGGCGGGACCCAAGCCCTCCCCCACCCCAGCGCACCGGCGGGAGGAGAGGATTCAGAGCCGGAGGGAGTGGAAGTACACCCCGCGAAGTAGCCAGGACCGGTGATCTGCGCAGAGAGCGCTGACCCACATTGCGCAGTGCAGCAGAGATTGGAGAGACAGAAGGGCAGGATCTGAGCGGGGAACGCACCAGGGTGCTTGCAGCCGGCTCCCGGGAAGGAAAAAAAAAAAGTGCGTGCTTTCTTCAGCGGTCTTAAAGAGACAGGAGCCCAGCAGAGGAGCCGGATCGCCCCAGCACACTCAGCCCAGCAGGCTGGGAGTCCTGGGGAGTTTGAGACGCCTTAGCTGGCGACTGAGGAAGCGTAGCCATACTTAACACTTCTCACTGAGATCAACAGCCTCCTATTCGTTCCCACCCCTGCCAGAGCGATAAAGGGCCCTGCGGAGCGGCACAGTCACAGCTGTGGAATAGTGGGGCAATAGCGCCACCTGGAGCATTCCCACAGAATCTATGTCCGGTGGGCATTTTTTAATGTTTTTTTTGTTTTTTGTTTTGTTTTTGTTTTTTCTTCTCTTTATTTTTTTCTTTTTTTCTTTCTTTCTTTCTTTTTTTTCTTTTTTTATATTTTTTCTCTTTTTTTTCTTCTCTTTTTAAAGTCTTAAAGAGCCCAGCTGACATACGTAGCAACTATCAGTGACCAAATTATACAGCCATGAAAAGACAGAGGAAGATGGTTCAGACCAAAATCAACCAGACAACCCCAGAGAGGGAGTCTGAATGGAGGGAAATGCACAGCCTCCCTGAAAAAGAATTCAGAATAAAAGTCATAACCATGCTGATGGACCTACAGAGAAATGTGCAAGAGCTGAGGGAGGAAGTGAGGGAACTGAGGAAAGTCAATACAGAAATCAGACAAGCGATCGATGGGCTTAACAGCAGAATGGATGAGATGCGAGAGACTGTTAATGGAATACAAAACAGAGAACAGGAGTACAGAGCAGCTGAGGCAGAGAGAGATAAAAGGATTTCTACGAATGAAAGAATATTAAGAGAACTGTGTGACCAATTCAAACGGAACAATATTCGCATTATAGGAGTACCAGAGGAAGAAGAGAGAGAAAAAGGGATAGAAAGTGTCTTTGAAGAAATAATTGCTGAAAACTTTCCCTCGCTGGGGAAGGAAGTAGTCTCGCAGTCCACCGAAGCTCATAGATCTCCCAACACAAGGGACCCAAGGAAGACAACACCAAGACACATAATAATTAAGATGGCAAAGATCAAAGATAAAGACAGGGTATTAAAGGCAGCTAGAGAGAGAAAAAAGATCACCTACAAAGGAAAACCCATCAGACTATCATCAGACTTCTCAACAGAAACCTTACAGGCCAGAAGAGAATGGCATGATATATTTAACGTAATGAAACAGAAGGGCCTTGAACCAAGAATATTGTATCCAGCACGATTATCATTTAAATATGATGGAGGGATTAAACAATTTCAGATAAACGAAAGTTAAGAGAATTTGCATCTCATAAACCACCACTACAGGATATCTTAAATGGACTGCTCTAGATGGAAGCACACCTAAGGCTAAAAGATGTCACCAGAGAAAATAAAATCATAGCAAAGAAAGCAGACCATCCAAATACTAACTAAAGGCAAAGAATAAAACACCTATTATAGAAAGAATGGAGGAGGAGGAGTAAGAAGGGAGAGAAAGAAAGAAACATCAGACTGTGTTTACAATAACTTAACAAGAAAGTTGAGTTAGATTGTTAGATAGTAAAGAAGCAACCCTTGAACCCTTGGTAACCACGAATCTAAAGCCAGCAATGGCAATAAGTACATACCTATCAATAATCACCCTAAATGTAAATGGACTGAATGCACAATCAAAAGACACAGAGTAACAGAATGGATAAAAAAGCAAGACCCATCTATATGCTGCCTACAAGAAACTCACCTCAAATCCAAAGATATACACAGACTAAAAGTGAAGGGATGGAAAAAGATATTTCATGCAAACAACAAAGAAAAAAAGCAGGTGTTGCAGTACTTGTATCAAACAAAATAGGCTTCAAAATGAAGAAAGTAGCAAAAGATAAAGAAGGACATGACATAATGATAAAGGGGTCAGTCCAACAAGAAGATATAACCATTATAAATATATATGCACCCAACACAGGAGTGCCAGTATATGTGAGACAAATACTAACAGAATTAAAGGAAGAAATAGA
>JAVSCE010019205.1:0-68144 GCA_032199065.1 Smutsia gigantea
GAAAATAAGTAAAGACACAGAGGCACTGAACAACACACTAGAACAGATGGACCTAACAGACATCTACAGAACTCTACACCCAAAAGCAACAGGATACACATTCTTCTCAAGTGCACATGGAACATTTCCAGAATAGACCACATACTAGGCCACAAAAAGAACCTCAGTAATTTCAAAAATATTGAAATCCTACCAACCAACTTCTCAGATCACCAAGGTATAAAACTAGAAATAAATTTTAGAAAGAAATCAAAAAAACTCACAAATACATGGAGACTTAACAACACTCTCCTAATTAATCAATGGGTTAACGACCAAATCAAAACAGAAATCAAAGAATATATGGAGACTAATGACAACAACAACACAAAGCCACAACTTCTGTGGGACGCAGCAAAGGCAGTTCTAAGAGGAAAGTATTGCAATCCAGGCCTATTTAAAGAAAGAAGAACATTCCCAAATGAATAGTCTAAAGACACAATTACTGAAATTGGAAAAAGAAGAACAAATGAGGCCCAAAGTCACCAGAAGGAGGGACATAATAAAGATCAGAGAAGAAATAAATAAAATTGAGAAGAATAAAACAATTGAAAAAAATCAATAAAACCAAGAGCTGGTTCTTTGAAAAAATAAACAAAATAGATAAACCCCTAGCCAGACTCATTAAAAGGAAAAGAGAATCTACACACATAAACACAATCAGAAATGAGAAAGGAAAAATCACGACAGACCCCACAGAAATACAAAGAATCATAAGAGAATATTATGAGAATCTATATGCTAACAAGCTGGAAAACATAGAAGAAATGGACAACTTCTTAGAAAATACAACCTTCCAAGACTGACCAAGCAAGAAACAGAAAAACTAAACAGACCAATCACCAGTGGCCAATCCAATTAGGTAATCAAAACTACCCAAGAACAAAACCCCTGGGCTGAGTGGATTCACCTCTGAATTCTACCAGACATATAGAGAAGAAATAACACCGATTTCTCCTTAAAGTTTTTCCAAAAAATGAAGAGGAGGAATACTTCCAAACTCATTCTATGAAGCCAGCATCACTCTAATACCAAAACCGGGCAAGGCCATACCAAAAAAGAAATTACAGACCAATATCCTGATGAACGTAGATGCAAAAATACTCAACAAAATGTGTAGTAATTCAAAAATACATCAAAAGGATCATACACCATGATCAAGTGGGATTCATCCCAGGGATGCAAGGATGGTACAACATTCGAAAATCCATCAACATCATCCACCACATCAACAAAAGAAGAACAAAAACCACATGATCATCTCCATAGATGCTGAAAAAGCATTTGACAAAATTCAGCATCCATTCCTGATTAAAACTCTCAACAAAATGGGTATACACGGCAAGTACCTCAACATCATAAAAGGCTATATATGACAATCCCACAGCTAACATCATACTTAACAGCGAGACGCTGAAAGCTTTTCATCTAAGATCTGGAACAAGACAAGGATGCCCACTCTCTCCAATGTTATTCAACATAGTAGTGGAGGCCCTAGCCACAGCAGTCAGACGAAACAAAGACATACAAGGCATCCAGATTGGTAAAGAAGAAGTCAAATTGTCACTATTTGCAGATGACATGATACTGTACATAAAAAACCTAAAGATTCCATTCCAAAACTACTAGAACTAATATCTGAATTCAGCAAAGTTGCAGGATACAAAATTAACACACAGAAATCTGTTGCTTTCCTATACACTAATGAACTAACAGAAAGAGAAATCAGAAAAACAATTCCATTCACAATTGCATCAAAAAGAATAAAATACCTAGGAATAAACCTAACGAAGGAAGTGAAAGACCTGTACTCTGAAAACTACAAGACACTCCTACGAGAACTTAAAGAGGACACTAACAAATTAAAATGCAGCCCATGTTCATGGCTAGGAAGAATAAATATTGTCAAAATGGCTCTACTACCTAAAGCAATCTACAGATTCAACGCAATCCCTATCAAACTACCAACACCTTTCTTCAATGAACTGGAACAAATAATTCTAAAATTCATATGGAACCACAAAAGACCCCGAATAGCCAAATCAATCCTGAGAAGGAGGAATAAAACAGGGGAATTACACTCCCTGACTTCAAGCTCTACTACAAAGCCACAGTAATCAAGACAATTTGGTATTGGCACAAAAACAGACCCACAGACCAGTGGAACAGAATAGAAAATCAAAACATTAACCCAAACATATACAGTCAATTAATATTTGATAAAAATGCCTTGGATATACAATGGGGAGATGACAGCCTGTTCAGCAGCTGGTGCTGGAAAAACTGGACAGCTACATGTAAGAGAATGACACTGGACTACTGTCTAGCCCCATACACAAAGGTAAACTCAAGGTGGATCAAAGATTTGAATGTAAGTCATGAAACCATAAAACTCTTAGAAAAAAACATAGGCAAAAATCTCCTGGACATAAACATGAGCAACTTCTTCATGAACATATCTCCCGGGCAAGGGAAACAAAAGCAAAAATGAACAAGTGGGACTATATCAAGCTGAAAAGCTTCTGTACAGCAAAGGACACCATCAGTAGAACAAAAGACATCCTACAGTATGGGAGAATATATTCATAAAAAACGTATCTGATAAAGGGTTGACATCCAAAATATATAAAGAACTCATGCACCTTTAACAAACAGAAAGCAAATAATCCAATTAAGAAGTGGGCAGAGGACATGAATAGACACTTCTCCAAAGAAGAAATTCAGATGGCCAACAGGCACATGAAAAGATGCTCCACATCGCTAATCATCAGAGAAATGCAGATTAAAACCACAATGAGATATCACCTCACACCAGTGAGGATGGCCAACATCCAAAACACAAACAACAACAAATGTTGGCGAGGATGTGGAGAAAAGGGAACCCTCCTACACTGCTGGTGGGACTGCAAATTAGTTCAACCATTGTGGAAAGCAGTATGGAGGTTCCTCAAAAAACTCAAAATAGAAATACCATTTGACCCAGGAATTCCACTCCTAGGAATTTACCTAAGAATGCAGCAGCCCAATTTGAAAAGGACAGATGCACCCCTATGTTTATTGCAGCACTATTTACAATAGCCAAGAAATGGAAGCAACCTAAGTGTCCATCAGTAGATGAATGGATAAAGAAGAGTGGTACATATACACAATGGAATATTATTCAGCCATAAGAAGAAAACAAATCCTACCATTTGCAACAACATGGATGGAGCTAGAGGGTATTATGCTCAGTGAAATAAGCCAAGCCGAAAAAGACAAGTATCAAATGATTTCACTCATATGTGGAGTATAAGAACAAAGAAAAAAACTGAAGGAACAAAACAGCAGCAGACTCACAGAACCCAAGAACGGACTAATAGTTACCAAAGGGAAAGGGACTGGGGAAAATGGGCGGGAAGGGAGGGATAAGAGGGAAAAAGGGGCATTACGATTAGCAGATGTAATGTTGGGGGGGCACGGGGAGGGCAGTACAACTCAGAGAAGACAAGTAGTGATTCTATAGCATCTCACTACGCTGATGGACAGTGACTGTAATGGGGTTGGTGGGGGGGACCTGATGAAGGGGTAGTTTAATAATTGTAATATTGCACATGTAATTGTAAATTAATGATAATAAAATAAATTATATTAAAAAAATAAATAAATAAATAAATAAAAATGAAATATTTGCTCAAATGAAAAAACAACAAATTCAATAGTCTGATTAGATTGTCCATCAACATAGCGGTAGAGAAAACCGGCGACTTGAAAAACAGATCTGAGGAAACCATCCAGAATATAACAAAAGATAATAAAGACATTTTCAAAATATGAAAAAGAAATTGAGAAACACAAAGAATATGTTTAATATTCCTGTATCTACCTGTCAATAGGTGCTGCAGAAAGAGACAGTACAGATCAGGTGAGAGGCAATATTTTAAGAGATGATGGCCAAGGATTTTTCCAGATTTGAAAAAAAGGCTACGACCTTGAGTTGGAAAAGCACACAGAAAGTAAAAACAAGTACATACTTAGACACGACTGTGAAATCACAGACATCAAAGGGAAAGATAATATTTTTAAGGGTACTAGAGAGTAGAATAAGATTATCTTCAAAGAAATATCTGTCAGACTGATGTCACCCTTCTTCTTGACAGCCATAGCTGCCGGAAGATGAGGGATAGTATCTGAAAAGTGCTAAGGTAGAACAAAAGTCTATCTGTAGTTCTCTACTCAGCTGACCCACATCGAAGATGAGAGACGAAGGAAAGATATTTTCAGAAAAAGATTAAGAGTTAACTAAACACAGATCTTGAGAGAATAACTTCTAAAGGATTACTTCAGAAAAACTAAAGATGGGATTGCAAGAAGCAATTGTGTTTAAAAGAAATTATAAACAAGTTGGTAAATCTAAATAGGTACACAGATCTAAAAACAAGAGTAATGATAAATGGTGAGTAAAACCATAGAACTAAATAGTAGGCCATGATTAAAGTGGAAGGTGGGAGCAAAGTTAAAGCGTTCAGAGTTCCAGATCTTACTTAGGAAGACAATAGAGATATCAATTAATTTAAAATGCATTAAAAAAATATGAAGTATGGATGTTAAAAATGTTAGGGAAACTACATAATGAATAGAAATACAGTGTGTAATTTCCAAAATGGGAGGGACAGGGGAAGAAATACAAAATCTCACTATGGATACATATTATAGCGTGAGTACAAAAATCATAGAATGGAGAGTTACACATCAATTCCATGATAGACGTTGTCCCCAGGTGGGATTAGAAAGCAGTTCAGTGAAGATTTTAGCATTATCGATAACTTGGTCCTTTTATTGAAAAATTATCTCATTTAGGTGGAGCCTCATGAGCTGCTCTTTAAGATGAATAATATTGTCTTCACAGCGATCACTATTTTGCCTGTGGCCTCCTACCCTGTAAATTGTAGAGTTGGATCTGCAAAAAAAAAGCAGATCCACAAAAACAAAAAGAGCAAGAAGAGCCTTCCCTCCTCTGCCCTCCCTCCCCTACCTCCTCCCATTAAGACCCTACTCTGCTGTTAAACCTTGCTCTTTTTCCCTCTGCCCTCCAATACCTCCACCCTCTGCCCTTGACCCTAGAGACTTCCAGCCACCTGCACCCACCTGGCTTGCCTTCACAGGTGGGTTGCTGAACTCTGGTCTGGCTGGGCCACTAGCCCTTCACCACTTGGATGCACCAACAATCACCGAGCTGCCGGCATTGACTTGTGATTTACCCAGGCTAGGAGTAGAGCAGGAGAGGTGAAACAAGAGGCCCCATATTTACCTCTACAACGCGAAAGCAAGGATGGAACAGATGGGGCCTAACACTGTGGCAGGCATGCTCTGTGCATTGCACTGGCTCCTTTGCACATATTTTCTTGTTTAATCTTCCCAACAAGCCTGCAAAGTATTATTAGCCCTGTTTTAGATGTGGAAAGAAAGGATCCCAGTGTAAGTGACTTTCCTGAATTTGAGTTGTTTCTCTTGTGGAGACAGATCAAGAGATATAGGTTCCAGGATCCTGAACACACAACTCATAGCCTCCCAGAGCCACCCACAGGAAGTTCTCCAAGGATTCTAGATGCTCCAGGATGATAATGATCATCATGATAATGATCTTGACAGAAATAACAACACACATGTCACTCTACATTCGCTCTACATCACAGCCACCATGGAAAACTTTGTATGGCAGAAACAACAATTGACAAGAATGTTCTGTGGTGAAAAAGAAGAAACTGACTAATTAACCAACTTTTCCTGTGATATTTACACAAAGTTGAATTGATTCAAGTAGAAATAATTTCAGTAAAATGAAAATGGAATAAATTAGAAATGCTTTAATGGTGTCATATATACAAAAATGATTACAGAAGGAGAAAATACACCAATTCCTTCAGACGAAGCAAAACTTGTCCTAGCAGTTAGCTCTAAAATAAATTTTTCCACGGAAGTGTCATGCTCACCTCCAGGGCTCCTTAGATGATTCGAAGTCACCAACTTGTCGGTGAATCTGATTATATCTGCGAACCCGCTCTCCACCAAAACAGGACATACAACAATGCAATCACATTTTTCATTCAACTTCTGGGAATTCACAGAAGCTCATCTGTGGATTCCAGTTCAGGAACCCCAGTCTAGGTCATGGGTGTGACAGGGACCCTTGTCTCAAGCCCTTTCCAGATGCAGAGGGGACAGAGAGGGAGCAGAGAGGAGACAGGGGGCAGAGAGGGGAGATGTCCTATGGCCTGGTAGGGAGCCACACTGGAGGATCTCTGAGAGGTGGCTGGGTTGAAATATGACTGTGTGCCTTTAAGCCTTAAGAAACAGTTAGAATTTGGAATTTATGAGCTCTCCCAATGGTTTCTTTTTGTACTCGTCTCCCTTTGCCTACCTTTTCAAAGACTCATTGTACTACATTTAACTAAGACTCAGGGGTGGGGACAAGGAGAATTTTGCCTTTGGTTTAGGCCTAAATACAAGAGCATTCCTGCAGGCTTAGAGTTAGGGAGTGAAAGACAGAAAGTGACACCAGAAGAACAAGGTTGGGGCTGGGGTGACGCACACTCAGAGCCAAGGCACCCTGATCCCCGCTCTTCCCGAGGTCAGGATGCCTCGGTGCAGAGGAATGAGGAGGGGCTCTGACACCTGACAGACGGGCACTGAAATGTCACTCTGTCACTATGTCACTTACTGTCTGCATAACGTGGGCAAGTCATTACATCCAATGTTCAGTGTCTGGCATGTCGTAGATTCCAAATAAGCAAGGCTTCCCTGAGAGAACTTAGAGTTTAGGGGTATGGCTTAGTCTGTTCGGGCTGCTATAGCAAAGGACGTGCTCAGGGATGCCTTCAGGATGCTGGGGCCAGAGGATAACTCAGACTTGTTCATCCGGATGCACAGAAGCCATAGAAGCATATCCCAAAATCATTCTCTGAGGAGCGGGAGAGGAAGCTGAAATGGAGGCCAGGCTCCAGGGCAAAGGGCTAATGGGAAATATGTTCAAATAGCAGTGAAAGATGGACAGAGAGCACAAAGACAGGCACAATGCTTGAGCGAGGAAAGGGCAGGTGCTGCTGTGGGCATTTTTAACCAAAGAACTATTTCTGAGTCCCATCTCCACTGCCAGTAGTCAGACTGAGTCCCTCCCAGCGTTGCTGGAGACCATGCCCACAGGCAGACAAATCAAATGCACAAGGAAGGGGCATCTTCCTTCACAGCCCCCACCCCTAGGCATTTATTTGGAGAGAGCATGTCTGCATTCTCTGGAATCTAAACACACCATACTGGTCCACAGTGGTCTCCCTGTGAAGACCCATCCAGAGACAAGGCTATCCCCAGCCCCATGCTAATTCCTTTGGGAACCCTTCTCCCTGCATGTTAAATTAGCCTGAGCGACCAATTCAAAATGCAAGAAAAAGAAACACAAGCAAGGATTCCCCGCCTCCCCCAGCCCACATCTCAGGCCTGCCCTTTCCTTGGCGGAGCTCAAGGCAGACTTATTTCCCCCAAGGTTGTCACAGATCAATTTTCTAAACTGCATGAAAACAGAAAACAAACAGAAAACCAAACCCACCAAAGCCTGAGTCTCAAGAACAGCTTGGCAGGCGGGAGCAGCATGCTAACAATTTCATGCTGTTTTAAGAGTTTCTAACCAAGCAACATGCACCAACACCCAGATGTGCCCTGCTCTTGGGAGAAGAGAACATGAGCTTCCAGAGACAAAGACTCACAGAACAGGAAAACACTCATCAGGAAACTGTAGCTTCCAAGGGAGCTGGGCCTGGAGACTGGGGGAGGCTGTCTGGGTCCCCTTGCCCTGAAATTAATTCGCACAACCATTCACTCAGTTTCCCTACAGAATATCGGTCAGGGCCTTCCTGTGCCAGTCGCTGTGCTGACTACCTGGTAAATGCTCGTAGCAAGCAAATGCATTTACCAAGTAAACGCTCACAGCCTGTGAAGAACAAAGGCAAGGAAATAAATATAATTACAACCTACTATGTTACGCTCGGAAATGGAGAAAAGAAGCCCAGGGAAAATGGCCTGACTCAGTCTATGTGGGAATCAGGGCACTTCTTAGAGATTTGATTCAATATATTTCAACATTATTATGGAGCTCCATCCTTATACGGATGCAGGAGGGGAAAAAATCAGATATAGTTCCTGTTTCATGGCACTTGCCACCAAATCGGGAAAGCAGCAGTCATCCAAGAAGTGAATGAAAGCACACTGACTGTGCCTGCGCGGGGGACTCTAGAGCACTTACTTGGCACCCACTACATGCAGGGTGCTGGAGCCAGAACAGCAGAGACGCACACCAGCCACAAGCTGCACAGCCTCAAAAGGGAGCTGGCCCTACCTCTTGTTTACGGGTCAGTGGCTTGCGAATGGACCTTACTCTCCCAGTGGGATGAGGTCATCTACGAGTCTCTGTCACCAGGGCTCCACTCAACTCTGAGAGGACTACAGTGCCCAGCAAAGGCCCTGGGCTCCAAGCTGCCCCTTAGGACTATCCCTATGGAGTGGGGTGGGGGCTGACCCGGGACACACAGACGTCCCTCACGCTACCTTCAGCTTCTGTCCCATTAGCCTATCTTACTCCGTGCTCAATTGCAGTACCCAACATTTCATTTTTATTGGTCCTGAAATTACTGTGAAATAACACAGTTATATTGTGTTTGGGGTTTTAACTTACTAATTGGGCAAATGTAAACATGAACTTATAACATAGTTTTTGTAATGCTCTATTTTTGCATTTCTTCTTCCTTAAAAAAAATTTTTTTTTTTTCTCAAAAAGTAGCTGCTTGCCTGGGTCTTCCCTGGCCTGGGAGGTCACTTTAGGTCAGAAGTCCTCCTCTTCCCTCAGGGACTACTTGCTCCCTGGCAAAGTCCATTAACTCAGGCTTAATGCCGACCTAAAGCCTGCAGCCCTCTTTATCAGGGCTGTGCTTGTCACCTGGCAACTTGTTTATTGCACCAGCTCTGGAATGGGGAGGGCAGGATGGGCGTGAAGGTCACAAGTAGGTGGGAATTGCACACCTCAGGCAGGAGCCTCTCCTTGGTCATTATTTTCCAGGAATGACCTCTGGGGGTGGGGAGTACCCAGCCGGCTTTTAGCTAACACGTGACAAATCCCACAAAAGAACTACAAACAGGCCCCTAATTAATGGGTTTGCTTAGAGCTGGTTCCCTGTTTAGGGACTTCATGGCAATAATTGCAGGCTCCATAATCATTAATCAGTCACTGCTAGTCTTCTGAGTACTCACCACAAACCCAGCTCCGTCCAACAGCTGTGGGGAGAGAAGAACAGAGAACAGGAATGCGGACCTGTGCAGGAACCCACAGACTCTCACAACGATTCCAAGAGGGAAGCATTATTAGTCCTCTTTTCAGATGAGGAAACTGAGTCCAAAGGGAATTAACTAGCATAAGGTTATCAGCTGATAAGCAAGAGAGTCAGAATTTGAACTTGGGTCTGGTCAACTCTAAAGCTCACCCTTTGGAAGGTAACAGCATATCTGTTCAAAACTGGTCTAAGGCGGAATCATTCATGGCTGGATGGTGCTGGGCACTCCGCAGCCCATCAGAAAGAGGCAAGAAAGAACACGATACAGAGGACGAGACTGAGAAAAGCCTGGCTTTCCTGAGACTTGAATCCCAGAAGAAACACAAAACCAACTGCGTGACCTTAATTTAAACCGTGGTGATTTATTATTCTGGGAAGAAGGTGGCGTTGGGAGGGAAATGGGGAGGACTTCCAACAACAGATACTGTGAGTGAGCAGTCCTCCTAGGAGGCATGCCAGCAACAATGCCTGCAGGTTCTGACTAGTGCAGGACCCTCACAAATGGGCACTCCAGTGAGGCATGGTCTCAGCACTTGGCTCAGCACAAACTGTCCTGGGCTTTTCCTGAAGCCAGTCTTTTGGGAGACTGCTTCAGCGTGCAAAGAGACCAGCACCAGCTTAGGGCTCTAGTGGGACAGGCTGGAGAGATGTGCTAAGGGTACCTTCCTGTGCTCGCCATCCTACATCTTGCTGAATGTCCCCAGCTAACTAGCCAGTTCTATCCCTCCATCCCTCCCTCCTTCTTGCTACCCTCTCTCCCTCCCTTACCCTCTTCCTCTCCATCTCTCCCTCTCCCATTTCTATCTCTTATCCCACACATGCCTCTGTGTGTCTCTTGCTGGCAGCTGTCCCTTTCCTACTCTCTGTCCACCTCTCCCCTCCCTCAAGCCCCCACACACTGTGAAGCAAGCAGGGGATGAGCTGTTCAGAGCTGAATGGAATGGTCAACTGAGCTTTGACTCTGAACGTGTTTCAGTGCAGCAGCCCCTGCTGAAAACCAGGCATGCTGGGCCCAGGCACTGAACAGCAGCTTTGGGGACACGCTGTGGCTGCAACTGTGGGCCATGCTTTTCCTTTCGCCCCCCTCTTCCCTACATATGTCTGAATCACCATCAGCTCAACACTGTCGCCTCCCGCCCAACAAGGCCTCTCGGCTCCCTTTCTCCCGGGCATACGCAGCCAAAATTGGGCGAGTGCCAGTGGGAGAAGAGGCTACCTCCAAGGGACCACCAGGGGCCACTTCAACCCCGAAGGTGAGCTGGAAGAAGGGAATTCCAAGGACATCGTCCAGAGGCACAGAGTCATCCCTGACATGCCCCTGCCAGTGCTAGTCTGAAGACAAGGTTCAAACTGTGGGGAAAATGGAAGTGTCCTCTGGGCAGAGACTGGCTTGCTGTATGCAGACTGCACCAGAGACGGACAAGATTCTGCCACCACAAGAACACTTTTACCACAATGTTCCGAACCCAGAGTGAACTTGCCCAGGGCTGAAATCTCCCACAAGACACAAACACGCATGGACCTCATCTCAGATGACAAAAGTCAACTCGAGGCAGATTTTTCAACACTGAGAATTTAGGGTTGTCTATAGATCAGGACTTTCAAGTAAAATACATAATACCCAGTTAAATCTGAATTTCAGAGAAACAACAAATACTTTTCTAGTATAAGTATTCCCAAATAACGCATGGGACATACTTATCTTAAAAAATAAGTCATTGTTGACCGGAACTGCAAATTGAACTAGGCTCCCTGTGCTTTTATTTGCTCAGTCTGGCCACCCTACTATAGAACCAACCACCTGACTCCATAGTCATGTTGGAAATGGTGACAGTACCATAGATAAACCAGAGCAGTTACAACCTGTTCATCTCTGTCTCGTCCCCCAGGGACACACTTCACTCTTCGTCTTGGCCCTGACTCACCCAAGTTCTCCATCTTGACCTCTCTTGCATCTACACCACCTGATCCCCAGCCACTCCCAGTTCCTATAGGCAGCCCAGGTGTAGACCAATGCTTTGCCCCTTAATTCAGTGACACTGAGGTTGAATTTTTCAAAAGGAACTTTATTAGAAAAGCAAAGGAGAGAAGAGTTCCAGGAAGATGGCGGCGTGAGCAGGGCGGCGGAAATCTCCTCCCTAAACCATATATATCTATGAAAATACAGCAAATACAACTATTCCTAAAAGAGAGACCAGAATATACAGGACAGCGCACAGCCTGCATCTGCATCTGAGAGGACTCGGCACACCGCAAGGCGGGTAAGATACAGAGCCGCGACCCGGCGGGACCTGAGCACTCCCCCACCCCAGCACACCAGCGGGAGGAGAGGATTCAGAGCGGTGAGGGAGTGGAAGAACAGGCCCGCGAAATAACCAGCACGGGTGATCTGTGCCAGAGCGCTGACACACATCGTGCGGTGCATCAGATATTGGAGAGACAGAGGGTGCAGGTTTTGAGCTGGGAACGCACCCAGATCCTTGCAGCAGGCTCCCCGGGACAAAAGAAAAGCACGTGCTTTTTTTGGTGGTCTTAAAGAGGCAAGGGCCCAGGATCGCCCACCACACTCGGCCCAACAGACTGGGAGTCCTGAGGAATTTCGGACCCCTTGGCTGGCGACTGGGAAAAAGTAGCAGCATTGAAACTTCACACAGAGAACAACAGCCTCCCATTTGTTCCCGCCCCAGCCAGAGCTACAAATGGCCCAGCAGAGCTGCGCAGCGGTGGCTGTGGAATAGTGGAGCAACAGCGCCACCTACAGCATCCTTACAGAATCTACTCCCGGTGGGCGTTTTTTTTTTCCTTTCTTTTCTTCCTTTTCTTTCTTTCTTTTTTTCTCTGTTCTTTCTCTTCCTTCTTTTTTTTTGTTTGTTTGTTTTTGTTTTTTGTTTTGTTTTCTTTTTTTTTGTTTTTTTGTTTTAACTCTTAAAGAGCCCAGCTGACATACCTGGCACCTACCAGTGACCACTTCTTTCGCCATGAAAAGACAGAGGAATATCGTACAGACCCAGCTCACCCAGACCCAGATAACACCAGAGAGGGAACCTGAAGGGATGGAAAGGCACAATCTTCCTGAAAAAGAATTCAGAATAAAAGTCATAACCATGCTGATGGAGTTACAGAGAAATATGCAAGAGCTGAGGGAGAAAGTGAGGGAAGTCAGGAAAGACAATGCAGAAATGAGACAAGCCATTGACGGGCTTAGCAGCAGACTGGACAAGATGCAAGAGACTGTTAATGGAATAGAAATCAGAGAACAGGAATACAGAGAAGCTGAGGCAGAGAGAGATAAAAGGATCTCTAGGAATGAAAGAATATTAAGAGAACTGTGTGACCAATCCAAATGGAGCAATATTCGCATTATAGGAGTACCAGAGGAAGAAGAGAGAGAAAAAGGGGCAGAAAGTGTCTTTGAAGAAATAATTGCTGAAAACTTCCCCATGCTGGGGAAGGAAATAGTCTCGCAGTCCACAGAAGCCCACAGATCTCCCAACACAAGGGACCCAAGGAAGACAACACCAAGACACATAATAATTAAGATGGCAAAGGTCAAAGACAAGGACAGAGTATTAAAGGCAGCTAGAGAGAGAAAAAAGATCACCTACAAAGGAAAACCCATCAGACTATCATCAGACTTCTCAACAGAAACCTTACAGGCCACAAGAGAATGGCATGACATATTTAATGTAATGAAACAGAAGGACCTCAAACCAAGATTATGGTATCCGGCATGATTATCATTTAAATATGACGGAGGGATTAAACAATTTCCAGACAAGTGAAAGCTGAGAGAATTTGCCTCCCATAAACCACCTCTACAGGATATCTTAAAGGAACTGCTCTAGAGGAAAGCACCCCTAAGGCTAAAAAGATGTCACCAGAGAAAATAAAATTATAGCAAAGAAAGCAGACCATCCAAATATTAACTAAAGGCAAAGAATAAAACACCTAGTATAGAAAGAATGGAGGAGGAAGAATAAGAAGGGAGACAAATAAAGAAACATCAGACAGTGTTTACAATAACTGAACAAGAAAGTTAAGTTAGATTGTTAGATGGTAAAGAAGCAACCCTTGAACCTTTGGTAACCACAAATCTAAAGCCAGCAATAGCAATAAGTACATATCTATCAATAATCACCCTAAATGTAAATGGACTGAATGCACCAATCAAAAGACACAGAGTAACAGAATGGTTAAAAAAGCAAGACCCATCTATATGCTGCCTACAAGAAACTCACCTCAAACCCAAAGATATACACAGACTAAAAGTGAAGGGATGGAAAAAGATATTTCACACAAACAACAAGAAGAAAAAAGCAGGTGTTGCAGTACTTGTATCAGACAAAATAGACTTCAAAACGAAGAAAGTAGCAAGAGATAAAGAAGGACATTAAATAATGATAAGGGGTCAATCCAACAAGAAGATATAACCATTATAAATATATATGCACCCAACGCAGGAGCGCCGGCATATGTGAAACAAATACTAACAGAATTAAAGGAGGAAATAGACAACAATGCATTCATCTTAGGAGACTTCAACACACCACTCACTCCAAAGGACAGATCAACCAGACAGAAAATAAGTAAAGACACAGAGGCACTGAACAACACACTACAACAGATGGACCTAACAGACATCTACAGAACTCTACACCCAAAAGCAACAGGATACACATTCTTCTCAAGTGCACATGGAACATTTTCCAGAATAGACCACATACTAGGCCACAAAAAAAACCTCAGTAAATTCAAAAATATTGAAATTCTACCAATCAACTTCTCAGATCACAAAGGTATTAAACTAGAAATAAATTTTAGAAAGAAAACAAAAAGGTTCACAAATACATGGAGACTTAACAACATTCTCCTAATTAATCAATGGGTCAATGACCAAATCAAAACAGAAATCAAAGAGTATATGGAGACAAATGACAACAACAACACAAAGCAACAGCTTCTGTGGGACGCAGCAAAGGCAGTTCTAAGAGGAAAGTATATTACAATCCAGGCCTATTTAAAGAAGGAAGAACATTCCCAAATGAATAGTCTAAAGACACAATTACTGAAATTGGAAAAAGAAGAACAAATGAGACCCAAAGTCACCAGAAGGAGGGACATAATAAAGTTCAGAGAAGAAATAAATAAAATTGAGAAGAATAAAACAATAGAAAAAATCAATGAAACCAAGAGCTGGTTCTTTGAAAAAATAAACAAAATAGATAAACCCCTAGCCAGACTTATTAAGAGAAAAAGAGAATCTACACACATAAACATCATCAGAAATGAGAAAGGAAAAATAACAACAGACCCCACAGAAATACAAAGAATCATAAGAGAATATTATGAGAATCTATATGCTAACAAGCTGGAAAACCTAGAAGAAGTGGACAACTTCTTAGAAAAATACAACCTTCCAAAACTGACCAAACAAGAAACAGAAAAACTAAACAGACCAATCACCAGCAATGAAATTGAAGCGGTAATCAAAAAACTACCCAAGAACAAAACCCCCAGACCTGATGGATTCACCTCTGAATTCTACCAGACATATAGAGAAGAAATAGCACCCATTCTCCTTAAAGTTTTCCAAAAAATAGAAGAGGAGGGAATACTTCCAAACTCATTCTAGGAAGCCAGCATCACTCTAATACCAAAACCGGGCAAAGACCTCACCAAAAAGAAAATTACAGACCAATATCCCTGATGAACATAGATGCAAAAATACTCAACAAGTATTAGCAAACAGAATTCAAAAATACATCAAGAGGCTCATACACCATGATCAAGTGGGATTCATCCCAGGGATGCAAGGATGGTACAACATTCGAAAATCCATCAACATCATCCACCACATCAACAAAAAGAAGAACAAAAACCACATGATCATCTCCATAGATGCTGAAAAAGCATTTGACAAAATTCAGCATCCATTCCTGATTAAAACTCTCAACAAAATGGGTATAGAGGGCAAGTACCTCAACATCATAAAGGCTATATATGACAAACCCACAGCTAACATCATACTTAACGGCAAGACGCTGAAAGCTTTTCATCTAAGATCGGGAACAAGACAGGGATGCCCACTCTCTCCACTGTTATTCAACATAGTACTGGAGGTCCTAGCCACGGCAATCAGACAAAACAAAGACATACAAGGCATTCGGATTGATAAAGAAGAAGTCAAATCGTCACTATTTGCAGATGACATGATATTGTACATAAAAAACCCTGAAGACTCCACTCCAAAAATACTACAACTAATATCTGAATTCAGCAAAGTTGCAGGATACAAAATTAACACACAGAAATCTGTTGTTTTCCTATACACTAACAATGAACTAACAGAAAGAGAAATCAGAAAAACAATTCCATTCACAATCGCATCAAAAAGAATAAAATACCTAGGAATAAACCTAACGAAGGAACTGAAAGACCTGTACTCTGAAAACTACAAGAAACTCCTAAGAGAAATTAAAGAGGACACTAACAAATGGAAATTCATACCATGCTCTTGGCTAGGAAGAATAAATATTGTCAAAATGGCTATACTACCTACAGCAATCTACAGATTCAACACAATCCCTATCAAAATACCAACAGCTTTCTTCAATGAACTGGAACAAATAATTCTAAAATTCATATGGAACCACAAAAGACCCCGAATAGCCAAAGCAATCCTGAGAAGGAGGAATAAAACAGGGGGAATTACACTCCCTGACTTCAAGCTCTACTACAAAGCCATAGTAATCAAGACAATTTGGTATTGGCACAAAAACAGACCCACAGACCAGTGGAACAGAATAGAAAATCCAAACATTCACCCAAACATATACAGTCAATTAATATTTGATAAAAGTGCCTTGGATATACAATGGGGAGATGACAGCCTCTTCAGCAGCTGGTGTTGGAAAAACTGGACAGCTACATGTAAGAGAATGAAACTGGACTGCTATCTAGCCCCATACACAAAGGTAAACTCAAGGTGGATCAAAGACCTGAATGTAAGTCATGAAACCATAAAACTCTTAGAAAAAAACATAGGCAAAAATCTCTTGGACATAAACATGAGCAACTTCTTCATGAACATATCTTCCCGGGCAAGAGAAACAAAAGTAAAAATGAACAAGTGGGACTATATCAAGCTGAAAAGCTTCTGTACAGCAAAGGACACCATCAGTAGAACAAAAAGACATCCTACAGTATGGGAGAATATATTCATAAAAAACGTATCTGATAAAGGATTGACATCCAAAATATATAAAGAACTCATGCACCTTAACAAACAGAAAGCAAACAATCCAATTAAGAAATGGGCAGAGGACATGAATTGACACTTCTCCAAAGAAGAAACTCAGTTGGCCAACAGGCACATGAAAAGATGCTCCACATCACTAATCATCAGAGAAATGCAGATTAAAACCCCAGTGAGACATCACCTCACACCAGTGAGGATGGCCAACATCCAAAACACAAACAACAACAAATGTTGGCAAGGATGTGGAGAAAAGGGAACCCTCCTACACTGCTGCTGGGACTGCAAATTTGTTCAACCATTGTGGAAAGCAGTATGGAGGTTCCTCAAAAAACTCAAAATAGAAATACCATTTGACCCAGGAATCCCACTCCTAGGAATTTACCCTGAGAATGCAGCAGCCCAGTTTGAAAAATACATATGCACCCCTATGTTTATCGCAGCACTATTTACAATAGCCAAGAAATGGAAGCAACCTAAGTGTCCATCAGTAGACGAATGGATAAAGAAGAGGTGGTACATATACACAATGGAATATTATTCAGCCATAAGAAGAAAACAAATCCTACCATTTGCAACAACATGGATGGAGCTAGAAGGTATTATGCTCAGTGAAATAAGCCAAGTGCAGAAAGACAAGTATCAAATGATTTCACTCATATGTGGAGTATAAGAATGAAGAAAAAAACTGAAGGAACAAAATAGCAGCAGACTCACAGAACCCAAGAACGGACTAATGGTTACCAAAGGGAAAGGGACAGGGGAGGATGGGTGGGAAGGGAGGGACAAGGGGGAAAAAGGAGCATTATGATTAGCAGATGTAATGTTGGGGGTGCACGGGGAGGGCTGTACAACTCAGAGAAGACAAGTAGTGACTCTATAGCATCTCACTATGCTGATGGACAGTGAGTGTAATGGGGTTGGTGGGGGGGACCTGATGAAGGGGGTAGTTTAATAACCATAATATTGCACATGTAATTGTAGATTAATGATACCAAAATAAACTATTAAAAAAAAAGAAAAGAAAAGGAGCATGCAAATATTTGGATTCATCGAAAAGTATAGTAGTTGTCCCCTGTCCAGGGATCATAGATCAAAGCCCTGAGACCAGGTAAGTCTATACATGTCTGGTCATTCTTGTCCTTTGACTGTTCTTGGTGCCATTGACTTGTAGCAAGGTTGTTAAGCTGTCCCTTCAGTGAAGCTGGACTAACATTCTGAAAAAGAGGCTTTCACTTGCTGCACAGTAGAGTCACTTAGGAAGCTTTGTGCAGCCTATCCCAGACCCATTAAATCAGAATTTCTGAGAGTGGGACTCTAGTAATCTGGGTATTTAAAAGCTCCCCAGATGATTCTAATATGTAGACAGGGTTGTGAACCCATGCATATCAGAATCACCTGAGAACCAATAAAAACCTACTGATGCTTGCATCCCACCCTCAAAAAATCTGATTTAATTGGTACGAGGTGTAGCCTGGGCATTGGGATTTTTCAAAGCTCCCTAGGTGATTTTAATGTGCAGCAAGGTTTGAGAACCACAACTCCTTACACTTTAATAGACTTCAAATCTCCCAGGGCCCTTGCTAAAATGCAGGTGCTGACTCGGGGTTGGGATGGGGCCTGAGGTTCTGCATGTCTAACAAGTCCCAGGGGATAGCAATGCTGCTGGTCCTCAGGCCACGTTTTGATTAGAAGGTCCTTGATCAGTGGGCCTCAAGCCTGTATGCACACTGAAGTGACCTGGGAGCCTTGACAGCTCCCTCAGCCTGGTTCCCACCCCAGAGATCGTGATATAATTGGTCTGAGGAGGGGCCGGGACAGCAAGAGTGTAAAAGCCTCCCAGGTGATTCCAATATACAGCCAAGGTTGAGAACCTTGGCTGTAAACCAACATGTAGACGTCATTTTACAAGTGGCCCTGTGTCCCCCAGAGGGGAATACCATTCTCCACAAGCCGTTCTGACTCACCTCTGTTCCCTGCCCCAGCTGGCAGAAGATACTTTCTTCCCTTGCCTCACAAGGCCATGCCCTCTAGTAAAAATTCCCTCTCTCCCACTTGGGGCTGAATAAAGCTTCTAACTCCCAGCTCGGTTACAAAAGAGAAATGATTGACACAATGCTCTGAAATCAGTGACTAGTCAGAACTCAGCCACCCACCTTGCTCTGTCACCAATTCTTCCCTTTGCTTAAGTGGCCTTCTCTAACAATGCCTCTGTGAGGAACCATGGGCCACAGAAGAGTACCCTTTGTCTTACAGTCCCAACAAAGAAGAGAAATCCCGTGCTTTCACAGGACACAATCGATCAAAGGTGCTGACAGTTTTCATTACTTGGTAGTTCCCAAGCCAGGTTAACCCACTCTCTCCTCTCCTTTTGAAAAAATTGTGGTGGCTTGTTGGACTAGAAAGGGCCTACAGAGAACGAAAAGGACAGTGTGGAATGGAGGAATTATCACTCTACTCTTGGTGTGATTTCCATGGAACTATTCATGAATCTTTTTGTTTCCTAGGGGATGACCATAAATATCATCTGTAACATATCTTCATTAGCAATGTTCATCTTCTGACAGGGCTTGTATCTTTTGTTGGGAGGTGGGTGTTGCTGGTAGAAATTCAAGTCTGTACCTTGGTTGTATGGACATTTGTGTAAAATACGAACTCTAATGTGTAGAATTTGCAGGTCACTGAAGTGTCACAGTCTACTGAAATGGGTCTGGAACCAATAAGGTACACATCAAACTCAATTGTGTTTAATTTTCATTGCTACCTAGAGGAAAGCCTAGCATAGCCCTCCACGAATGAAATTAAACATGAAAGCCCATCTGAAGTGTAGAAGTGATATTTGAAATTACCTATAAATAGGGTATAACATGGTAGCCTAGCCCATCACAACACTATCGTTCATTTTTCTTTCCACAGTGGAGGTGACAGCCGCCCTAAGAAAATCAGAGGAGACATGAGCACATTGCAGATCGAAAGGAAAACAAAGTGTTTTCAGTTACACACCAGCAGGACTTCCCTCTTTGCACACCCCTGGCGTCTCTTCCAAGTGGAAAATCATACTCTGTCCTTCAGCTGAGAGCAAAAAAGGAAGGTGAGTAAAACAAGGCCCTCCTGAACTTGGCCAGCCCCCACCCCCATGGCTAGTGAGATAATGGAAGGTTTAGCTCTTGCAGTGGACATGGGTGGGGGGCAGACACCCACTCTGGGCACTTCCAGCTGACACTGACCTTTCAGTCATGGAAACATTCCCCAGACCGACACTAATCGGGGGCACATCTGGCGTTTGGACTGCATCCAGATGGGGCTGTGTTAGTAGAGTCAGCATGATAACCCGCTGGGGAGGCAGGGGAGGGGAGGGTGCAAGGCTGCTGAGAGCAATCAACATCTCTGGCTGTCTGTGTGAGACGCGGTCATGCTGTGGCCAGTGAGTCATAGAATAGAGACCACCTAATCCAAGTCCACCCACTCTCCTTACCCCCATCAACAGAGGAGAAAACTGGAGAGTCTTGAGAGTCAGAGCAACTTCCCCAAGGTTTCAGGACTGGTGAGGGGCAGTCTAAAATCCCAGGGTCTGACTCCCACTATCACGCACTTCCCATGTTTCTACACTCTCTTCAACTGTAGTGTATGCCTATTATCTCAAGATAATATGTCGGCTAAGGTGATGAAAAGGATCCAGCTGTTTCTTCTCTGCCAACTTCCCGTGACTTGCAAATGTGTAGGACAATTTTCCAAGGCAGTGACAAATCCCCTTAGCCTCCATCCCCTGCGCCCATCCTCTGGCCCTAACTCTTCCACTGTAGCTTCTTCGCCAGATTTGGAAGAAAGGGCTGCCCTTCCTGACCTGTCCCTGGACTTGTATCAGAAATGAACACAAGACCTTGTATCTCATCCCCAGGGCAAGAGACTACAACTGGGAATAAGGCCTTCTGCTATTCAAGGTGCAGTCCCACAGGTCAGGAATGACCTACAATCTTAGCTAGCTCTCTGTGTCTTTCTTACAAAGCCTGACACCTGATGCAACCATGACTAGCACTGCTAAAGAGGTAATTAAGCAAACTAAAGCCAGGATAAAAGGGATTATGTCCCTACCCTCCCACACAGAAGGCTGTCTCCAGCTGTCACAAGGAAGTTCTTCCCAAGGCTCCCGGAGTGAACTCCACTGAAGGACGTCTACTCTGATGATCCTTTCCTGTATAAATCTCCAGGTACAGGTAATTGTGGAAATCAGGAATCTCATCCATCTGCTCAAATCACAGAGTTTAGCAGATCTTCAAGTATAAGAAATGGCAGAGATCTGTTCATCCTTCTCCCTTTATTTGTTATAAGCACATAAAGGCAGGGAAGTAGCACAGGTAAAAACAAGACCCGTATTAATGACCAACTTCCCAAAGTAAGTCTCAGCTCCTCCAGGAACCAAGCAGCTTGCAGAGCTCTCCAGCACTGCTCTCTTTCTCCTACGTCCAGCCTCTAGACAAAGGGCAACTATCAGGCCCCATCTAGTCAATTTTGTCCTCTTCTGAAATAATCAAAAAGGAAAAATATCTTCACTCCAATTTCACTCCAACCCACCTGAAATCACTCCCCAAACCCAGACCCCTCACTTCTGTTGTCCTATCTGAAAAAAAGGCTTTATCCAGCCCTGATGGGCAGGAGAGAAGTTACAGAGATGGAAGCGTGGTCCTCCTCCCTGTTTTAGTGAATAGGTTATCAGTTTGGGGATTTTGTAGAACTTCACCAGCTGTCCAGGTCTCTAGAGGAACTCACAGACAGTTACTCTACCTAAGCCACTCAAGGTCTCTGCTGATGCCAGCCCTTTTTCCCCGCTAATGATTTGGTACAAAGCCATTTCATGCTCCATGCCAAACCAGTAATTCACAACACTCATCAAAATCTGCCTCCGCCAACTGACTCAGCATTCCTTTCTGAGCATAGCCAACCTCCCTAACACCCTGACATCCTGGCCTTCAGCTTTAGTCTTTACATCATGTGAGAGCTTTGGGCTTAGAATGCCCAATTCCCTTTGGGTAAAGTATGATTCATCCTCTCTGAAAAGACTACCCACCCCAGCCTTGATATCCATGCCAAAAAGCTTCCGAGATACAAAATCAGAGAGAACAGAATAGAGGAGTCCTGTTGCTATGGAAACCAGAGTGCTAGTTTCCAAATGGGAAAGACCAGCTGTTCTTGTGGCAGGGCGTCCTGTAGAAACTGAGGAAGCTTCTGGCTGGGAGGGCTATGGACACTGCACAGGACCAGTGCAGAGCCTCAGGCCACACTCATGTATTCCTGTCCCCTGCGTCTACCTCCTCTCACACTGAGAGATCCGACTCACCACACACAGCCCACGTGGGCTCCTGGGAGGTTTCTTTAGCACAGCTCCCAAGCCAAGTGAAAGGTTCACTCTGTGTCTGTAGACAAAAAGGGTTTTGACTCAATTCTGTGTTTTAGGGAGTGAGTTAAATTCCATTAACTTTTGGGGGTGAGTAAGAGGGATGACAAATAACAATTTGTCTTAATGGTTTACATTTCTCCTCAGTGCCTCAGTAAGGTTCACGAACAGGTCATCAGTGATAGGGAGGGAGACTGCGCCACCCACTGTCCCTCAGCCTCGGGAGGATACTCCACAGCAATAAGTTGACAGTACCTGGAGACTGATTCACTCTGGGAGGGTCATGGAGCGAGGGTTACAGTGAGGGGAGTCAAGGCCTGTCTTGCCAGAGGGTTTCAGCACCAGGCAAGTTCACTATGGATTCATGAGACTGAAAAATGACGTCGGAATGCTGCAGGTAAAAAGGGGCTCATACTGAGCTTTATTCTCACAATGGCAGGTCAAGCGCTAGAATCATGTCTGCACCAAACAGACTATAAGAGCAAGCCCAGCTCAGTCTCTGCCCCACCACCCTTTGCCCCAGGCACTGCCTCTGCTCCAGGCACTGTCCTGCTCTCCAGGCTCTCTGGTTCTGCTTCAGGATGGGCTCTAGCACTGGGCAGACCTCTTCATATAGCAAGATGGGCAAAAATGGCTTATGGGTAACAGGGATACCAGCATGAGCCTATGCAGTAGGTTAAGTACTACATCACTGCACATACATACTGAGTATCAGGTGGGGATCCTGGCCATGGAACTTCCATTTTCCCTACAAGCTCCCAGAGACAGAGTGTTAAGGGGACGATTGATGTAAGGATCATCAAATATGCAACATACAAGGGAGGAGGGGAAAGAGTCCTTATCAGGTAAGATGTATAACAGAGACAGTAAGCTCCAAAAATGGAGGCTTCAACTTTTGGAGGCCTTAGGGACCAAGACAGTAAAACTACCCATAGACCTCAAGGACTCACTGTGCACCAGGCACTCTATGCTATGTCAATCATTACATTTATTGCCTTACGCAATCCTCACAGCAGTCCTCACAGAAACCACAACAGGCCCATTTAACAGAGGAGAAAACTGAGACTTTGAGAGGCTAGCTAAGGCCACATAGCTAGTAAGTGAAGGGCCTGGGATTCGAATCAAGGCCTATCTGACCAAAGTGCACACTCCTAACCACCATACTGGAGCAACAGATCCTGGAAATGGTGACCGTATCACTATCCAGTTAGAAACTAGTATGTGAATGGTGTAGAGAGGATTTTTAAGATCCAGAAGATAGTCTTTGGCTTCATTCTGACTAGGGTATTAGTCATCTACTCCAAGCAGCACCATGTCCAGAGAAGGCATATTATGACACTTATCATTCTCTGTATTTGTATTCTATAGCCAGGTAGTCCACTGTATAACCACTGCCTTCCAACCCTCCTTCCAACAGAAATATATCTGAGCATGGTGGGCTGACCTGACACTCCTGAACAAAAGCCCTTGTTATGTGGAATACTAATCCATGATTTCTCCACTCCCTAGGGGTCTTGCAGGAGATGGTAGGCCCCTGAGACCTTAGGGATACAAAATCAGAGCAGGAGGAAGAGGCTCCACTCACCTGATTCTTGCCCAGGAATTTCCTCTGTCTTCCCACACCCTGCCCTCCCCGAAATTACCTGAGAGAATTAGGCCAAAGGCCTCAGGAGTCAGTCAAGTGACAGGATGGGGGCAGAGGTCAGATTTTCTCTTTCAGTTGATTGTTTTCTGATTACTCAAGGCCAGGTCTAGTAAAGCTGAATCCATCACTCAGTGGGTGGTAGGTGGGGAGAGGTACAGAACTTAGATGTTTGCCTAGGATGTTTAAAATCTGGGTGCAAAAAGAAGGGTATGAGAAACTAAACCAAAGAAGGAGAATCGGTTGTGCAAAGTTAGAGATCTAAAGAGCCCCCTTGGTACCAGAAGGACCAAGACAGTAAGAATTTTAAGAGGTGATAAAGGTAACTTGCTGTCATAGGAAGCAGATATAGCTAAAGAAACAAGTGAAATTCATTCCTTTCTCAAGCTTCCATAAAGGTGAATGGCTACCAGATGGTCAGGCAGAAATACCTGTCCACGGGCTGCCGGAGAAAAAAAATAAATGCAAGAAGAAATCAGATCCTGCACTGAGCAAGTGAGCAGGAAATCGAAATATCTGTACACTGACCACAACGCAAGGCCACACACGCTTGTGGAGAGGCTATTAGGAAGACTGTGTAAGTGTGAGTGAGCATCTATCCTCTGTTGCAGGTCCATACCCAGAGAAGGTAGACCCAACCTCACAGTGCGAGGAGGAAAAACCTTCAGAGAAAATCCAGCAATTCCAGCAGAGAAAAAGGGATGAAGATGAGACAGCAGAGCCCTGGGCCACTGAGGGACAACGAGCACACATCCCAGGCCATGTCACTAGACCAAGTAACAATGTCTTTTCCTGAGTACTTACTATACCAGGCACTTTGCTGGGATATTAATGTCCTAGGCAGCTTCTGAAATGGCTCTCACTGATTTCTGTGTAATCCCTGCCCCTTAAGTGTGGGCTGGACCTAAGGACTTGCTTCTAATGAATACAACAGAATAGAATAGGCAAAAGTGATAGGTTGTCGCTAACTGCCATCAAAAAATCTCTCAGAATTTGTGCTCTGCAAACTCCACTCTGGCCATCGGTGACTTAATCCTCATCTTTTCTTTTAGTCATCCTTTCTGTGTACTTGTTGCTACATTCCTCCTAGAAGACACACACACACACACACACACACACACACACACACACACACAGTTCTAAGAGTAGGAGGCAGCTCAGCCTTCCCTTGCCATTGTTCAGCTCCTTCCCAATCAATCTCCTGCCAACCACAAATTAGCATTACACAGGCATTTACAGTGCAGCCCCAGAGGGATAGATAGAAGCTGCTAATCCTTAAGAAGGGGCACTGGTACAATAGAGGGAGGCCTAAAGCCTCACCACCACCCGTGGGGTGCTCCTTTGTTAGTTGTCCAAGTCAACCACAGATGGTGAAGTTGCTGGACCTCAAACAAACAGGAGACTGTAGGAGCCCGAGAAGCACCGCCCTTTGCAAACGGCTGCCTGACACACGGTCCTGAGACTCCATCCGCAGCAGAAGACTCCCTGGAGATGGATTCCCTCACAGAGATTCCAGGCTGGTCCTCGTCGGTACTCTTCCCTTTTCCACTTTTCCTGGTTAGTGTGAATGAATGGCTCCAAGTGGGACCCACCCAGAGCATGAAATGCCCTGGGGCCAGGCTACAGTTAGACCTGCTCAGCTCTCCAGCAACTTCTTGTATTAACAAAGCCCAGAGGTTTTCTTTATTTTAAGAGATTGATTTGGCTTTATGAAATCTGACTGAACTTCCTGATCCCAAAGGAAGGCATCCCTGGCTGGGTTCCCAGGGTCATTTTTACCCACAAGCACTGGCTTTCTTCAGAGCCCCAGGGGCCCCTGCAAAGGCAGCCCTTCCTGCCACAGTCCCAAAGGCTGCTTTTTGCAGTGGCTGCCTCTAAAGCTCCCTGCCCTTACCCCTGCAGCTGGGTCTGAATATGGACGGGAGCTTGCAAAAGGGAAATATTTCCTGCCTACATACCACAGCCCTCCCCTGGCCAGTTGGGCCACCAACGGCGGCCCCAGCAACCTCTTCACAAAGGACCTGCAAGGTATGGTCCCCAAGACCTGTCTCTACCCAGGATTCTTCTCCATCCACACCTGTCTCCCTTCTCCAGAGAGCTCATAGGTTCTTAGAGGCCACCCAAAATGGATCAGTCACTGAAAGACACGGAAGGAAATCAGGTGGAACCAGGAAGAAAGAAGACAAAAGACAGGTAAGGGTTTTTAGTTCAAATAGAAAATGTGACTCACAGCTGGAGTTCTGCCCATCTCCTCCAGGATTGCTAAGTCTTACAAAGAGAGAAACAGACAGATAGAAAGGCCTGCACACCCCAGAGTGCCTGCATGTCTGTGCCATCCCCACGCCCGTGCTGCATGCACACGTGCGACGCATGTGGAGTCGAAGCCCTGAAGACAGTTGCCGGGTTCTCGGCTGGTGAGTGGGGAGCTGAGGGCCAGCAGGTCTGGAACCAGCACAGCCCAGCTGTGCTAGGCAGGTGGCTGAGTCTTAGGTCCCTCTCCTCTCCCTACCCCTGGGGCAACTAGTCCCACCCCTCCGCAGGACCTTCTCTCAGCCTCCTGCCCCCAGCTTGCTGTGTGGTCCCAAGCCCTCGGCCACAGGGAGAGGGAGGGAGGGAGGGATGGGCCAGCATGTTTACAGTCAAGCATAACTGAACCTTTATTTTAAATAAATAAAACTTTTAGCCAGTTTTTATTTCCCTTTTTTTTTTCCAACTCGATGTTTTCGCCTCCTCCTCCCCATCAAGACTGTCTTTATCTGTGGGGCCACCCAGAGAGGGGCTGTGTAGGGGGAAGTACAGGGGCCAGGCTGACCCTGATGCTTAGGGTCCTCTCCGGTCACGTGACACTCCCCTCCTCTTCGAATGCCCACAGAGCCCCTGGGGTGCTTACGAATTCAAGGATATCTGGGCAGAGGACTAGAGACTAAACAGGAAGCCTGGGCCCCAGCATGAGCATGCCATCCATCTGTTTTCCCCAATCACTGGGTCGCCTGCCCCCCTCGCCCACTCTCCTATGAGATTGCTGTCCATCTGTCTTCTACTTTGGCCTGTCATCTCTCTGTCTCCACTGTTGGACTCTCATCCATCTGTCCCCCCACAGGACGACCATCTCTCAGTGTCTCCTTCGCTCATGGTAAATCCACCTTTCCCATGAGATGTTCCATCTGTCCATCAGCCAGTCATTCCATCTGATCCCCTTGATCATTCTCTTTTGTCCATCTGTCTCCCCCTGTCAGATATACTTTTGCCCATCTGTCTCCCTGAATGAGGCCTAAGATATGGGGTCTCTGAGATATGGGAACATTTGAGATTCTGTTGTGATTTTGATGCCAGCAACAATAATAGCAGCTACCATCAATCAAGTGTTTACTATGTGCCATGCACCCTACATATATTACGCCCTCTAATCCTCCAACAGCCCTAGGAGTAGGTGTTTATTTCCCCATTTTACCAGTAAGGAAACTGAGGCTCACAAGGGTTAGGTGTCTTGCCCAAGGTCACACAGCTCCTAGTGGCAGATGCAGGGTCCAGAAACAGCTCTGCCCATCCCGAGTACAGGAGGACACAGTCTCCTTACTCCTCCACCCCTGCCATGTAAGGGTTCCCCTCCTCTGGCCTCTCTGCACATTTAATTTACACTTTGCTGCTGGATGTTTTCAGACTGATGAAGTTTCCTCCCTGCCCTGGCTCTACACAAAAAGTGAAGGAAGAAAAGCAGCCAGATGTGAGAGCAATTTGAAGGTCTTTTGGGGGGGGATGGAGAGTGATGTTAAATAAACATCCAATGATATTCTTTCTTCAAAATGATCCATTTTCATGGCACCCAGGAGTTCGTCCAGGGGTCTCTGGGTCACTGGGGAAAAGAGTTCCATGTGTTTTGGCTCCATATTCTTCCATTGGCCACAAAGACCTAATTCTTCCAATTAATGAAATCAGCACTGCTGAGGGAGATTTACTGAAAAATTATTTTCAACGAATATATTCACACCAATGGTGGGGCTGATAGGCCTGAAGGATTTGGGGGATACAGAGTGAAGGTGCCCCACCAGCCAGAGACACTGAGGTCATTCACGATGGCCGGGATGTTGGCCACCGCCTCAAGGGACACCTTTCTGTGCCCAGAGCCATGCAGACTGGACTGGGTAGTCTGTGTTGAGGGGCTGCCTATCAATGGGCTTCTGTATGGCCCCGGCCGGTCCCCGGCACCCCTCCTCTCTCCCGGAGTGCCCCAGCCAAATCCCCTTCAGGGCTGGTCTGAAGGGCCTATTCAGCACTTAGGATTCCCTGGTGGGAAGTGAAAAGGAGACAGACAGATGCTTCCGTGGGGCTGAGGAAAAGCTGGAGGCCTGGAGGAAGGGAAGCCTGAAGCCACAAAGAAGGAGCCCAGTGAGAAGAAAGAAGGCAGGCAAGAGGTCCTACTGGATGAGAAAGAAAGGAAGGAGGGGCACCTGGGGGAGGGGAGCAGAGGGTGGGAGGACCAGATAGGGAGGGAGGCGCCGGAAGGAGGTCCCCAGGAGCAGGCAGAGGTTCCAGTTGGGAGAGTTGCAGAGCCAGAAGGCAGTGTGGGATTTTTTAAAGCCACAGATATAACTTCCTGATGATTTTCTTTTCACGCTGATATTAGCAGCGTTTTTCATTCCCTGAGCAGATCTACCAGTTGTGGAAAAGTGACCCAGAGTGTGCTGGGTGCTGGGGCCCAGCCTTTATCTGGACCGGCACCCAAAGACGGCCCAAGGTCAAGCCAACAATTCATCTCCTTTTGGAATCCATAGCAAATAGGACAGATTTTGCTTCTGGCCAGTCCCAGAGGAAGGGGAGGAACAGTTTCTAGGAAGCTCTGGTAAAATCAGTGACAATTAGAAGCCAAGGGCAAAATTATTCCAGTTAAACTAGCTAGGGTTTCTGTTTTCCTACCTGACCCCTGACTGAATGGGTGTTAAAGGCTACAAGTTAGGAGCTAAAGGAACCAAGGCCCAAACTTGCTCCATAGCATTCTACACTACCACCCAACATCTTTCTAAAGCCATCTGTGCCATCCTCGGCTTACCAGATAAACACCACACCCCGAGTTAGGAAAGCAAGGCTTGTGAAGCCCAAAGGCTCAGGGTGGTCCAAGACCAGCAGCCTTGGCATCCCTGGGGGCCAGTACCTCGGACTGAAGAAGCTGAAGCTGCAGTTAACAAGATCCCCAGGTGCCCCCCAAGCACAGGACAGCATGAGAAGCCCTGCTCCTGACTGCCGCCAACCCACTCCAGCCAGCTGCCTCCATGGAGAACTGCTGCCCCACCAAACTGAAATTGCAAAATTCTGCAAGCGCACTTCCCACTTTCCCGGTCCTGAGGGCTGGCTGGCTCGCATCCTCTTTTCTGTCCTGAAGATGCTTCACCCTACATCCGCATATGGAAGTCTTGCCCACATTTTAAGGCCCAGCTCAGATGCTACCCCTCCAGGGAGCCCTTCCCACCATTCCCTGCGCTTGCCAGAGGTTAGTCACAGCAGTTCATTTGGCTCACTCATGGAGTGCTTTTCACTTTCTGTCTTGCATTTTGGTTACTCTTGTACTTATCAAGGGGCAATATTGTGCAGTGGTTTACAGGACCGCGTAGGTTCAAATCTTTGTCCCATGGCTTCCTAACTATGACACTCAGCAAATGCTTAATCTCTTTGGACCTCAGTTTCCTCATAAACTTTAAAATAGGGATAATAATTGTTCCTACTCGTAGGGTTGTTATAAAGATTGTAAAAAGATATTTACTGCATTGCCAAGCAAAGCCATATAGTATGTGCTTAATAAATGATTGTCAATGACCCACAGAACAGGGTTCATCAGAACACAGAAAATGAGAGATGCTCTCCATAAACTCACGGGTTATCCAACGTGGTATAGTTTTCCTAAGGCTGACCGGTTTTGTGTCCCTCTTCCTAGTACCATTCTCTGTTTTGTAGAAGAACCTGTAACTGTTGTTCTTTTTCTAATAATAACTGGTTAAAAATCCTGCTTCCTCAGTTTGGCTTTGACACTGTCCCCTTAGTGGGTTCTTTCTGCCCCCCTCCCTGGCACCCCTTCAAAAGCTCAATACTTTCAGTATTTTTAAAAATATTTCAACAGATCATAAGTATTTATTTTATTTTCAAAGTCTTTGTATAACTTAACCAACTGTCTCATTAACATTCTTTGCCTCCCTCCCAAAAATGTTTTAACTCTTATTCTGTGTTTTTATCTCCAACGGAATACTTTGGCTGGGCTTTCTACCAGGAGTGGCACAATTTTTTCACAGCTGTGCAGAGGGAGAATTTGAAAACCAATAGAGTGACAGCATCTTGATCCTACACCCAAAGAATTCATCAGACACACAAGTCCCCGACCCTCCCACAGGCCATATTTCCCAATGCTGTCTCTACCCAAAATGTTCTTTCTGGTTAAAGCCTAATGGAAAGTGAAATAAAAAACAAAAGACGCTCACTCAAGATGGAGATTGTTCCCGAGTCCAGTTGCCTTGAATTATAATGGCCCTGATAATATCAGACTCAAAGATGGTATTCTTAATTTCAATCGATATTCACTTTCATTTCCTTTTAAAGTCCCATATGGTGACCTGGTTTGGTTTAGATGTAATTCAGGTATCATCTGTCTCCCATGGTGTGTCCCATCTATAATTTTCATATCTCAATCTTTTTATTATCCAGGGATAAAATATTGATCCGTGCAACCAAGCTCTTTCCACCCCAGTAGGTTTTCCCTCTTCTTGCCATACTCACCCTAGCTTTGAGAAAGGGAGAAACAGCCAATTAAAGCCACTTGCTTGAGATTTCAAGGAACTGGGGAGAAATGGACTCTAAGGCAAGGGGGAATGTGATCTACATGGGAAATCTCTGAGCCAACACCTGCTCCTGCCTGCGTCAGGTCTTTGTCTCCAAGGCTCCTGGAGGTGCAGCCCCATGGGAGTGGCGTCTTGTTGGAAAATGGGGCAAACAAGCCAGCACTGGCAAGGACAGAAGGTTTTGTCTATGGGAAAAGGACAGTCAGGGAACTTTCGGGCCCAGGGGCTGGGGGAAAGGCTTACAATTTGAGCTAAATGTCTGGAAACTCAGTAGTGCCCAGCATATCAATGACCTCATAGACTCTGATCCTCTCCTGCTCTGAGAGCAGAGTAGCCAAGCAGGTCCCTAACATGAAACTCTCAGTGCACCTTTTAATTAATTCTAAGAAATGTACATCAGAGTCTCCTAGAAAGAGAGATTGCTCTGTTTGGTAGAAGGACACAGGAGTCATCAAGATAGGAATTTGAATACGACAAAAATATCAAAAGTTTCCCATGTCCGCCTCAGCTGGAGGAACTAAACTGCAATGGGTTCACTTTTTAACCCATGGGGTTGGGACAGTTGCTCCACCCCAAATTCCTGCTCAGGCTTTCCTTTCCAAAGAGAATCTTAAGAACTCTACCTGCCCTGCCTGCTGTTTCAGTATCAAACGTCTCTGGTACCCAAGTATCAAAATGAGAGGAACCATTAGGTCTTGATTCTATAGAGGTTAGTAATTCCAGATAGATGGCCGTTACAAAATCCTACTTAACATCTGGGTGTGAACAACTCTCTCCAGCCATTCTAAGCCTGTCACTGGACTCATCTTCTCCAAGCCTTCATCCAGGTATTCTCTATCAACATGTAGTATATCCCTACCAACACACTGGACACTGGCTAAGCATTGGGATAAAGACAGCCAAGATATGGTCACTACTGTTAAGGGGGTATTTTCTAGTACAGAATACAGATATGTGAATTAATAATAATAGTGAATTAATTATAATAGCTACTATTTATTGAACATTTACAGGCTTAAAAAACATTTTTAACATATAAAAATTGTATATACTTTAAGTTACAATGTGATGTTTTGATATATGTATACTTTTTGTGGAATGATTGCCATAATCAAACTAGTTAACATATCCAGCACCTCCACAGTTAGCAATTTTCTATGCATAGTAAGAACATTTCCTATTTACTCTCTGCAAATTTCAAGTATATATTGCATTATTATTAACTGCTGTCACCATGCTTACATTAAGTTGCTAGAGCCGATTCATCTTTGATCCTTTGATCAATATATCCCCTTACCCCACCCTCCAACCTCTGGTAACCAGCACGCCCCTCTGTTATCATAAGTGACTTTTCTTTACTTTTTAGATTCCACATATAACTGAGATCATGCTATATTTGTCTTTCTGTGTCTGGCCTATTTCACTTAGCATAATGCCCTCCAGGTTTTTACATGCTGTTGTAAGTGGTAGTATTTCCATTTTTACGGTTAAATAATATTCTATATATACAAACACACACATTTTCTTTATCCATTCATTTGTCAATGCACACTTAGACATGATACATTTTGGACACACATTGTCTAAGTACTTGTAACAGCCAGCCTGCAAGATGGGCCCCGAGTGATCTCCACCTGATATTCATATGCTTATGTAGTCCCCTTCTACATTGAATAGGGCTGATATGTGTAACTAATAGGATTTCTGAGGGGGATAAAAAGGATTTGTGTGACTTCTGAGGCTAGGCCATAAATGATATTGCATCTTCCATCTTGCTCTTTCTTAGATCAGTCACCCTGGAGAAATCCAGCTGCCATGCAGTAAAGACATTCAAGAAGCCCTATGGGGAGGTCCACTTAAAGAACTGAGGCCTCCCACCAATAACCAGTGAGGAATGAAAAACTTCTTACAACAGCCATGTGACTCAGCCATCTCATTCCAATTTCAGACAAATAGTCATTTTACTGAAACCTCAAGCAAGGACCACTCAGCTAAGCTGCTCCCAAATTTGTGACCCATAGAAACTATATGAGATAGTGTTGGTTTAAGCCACTAAATTTGGGATAATTTGTTATGCAGCAATAGATAACCGGTGCTTTGTGTCCACTGTATATTGAATCCTCATGACAGTCCATTGACTATTTATTCTTGCCCCAATTTTATAGCTGAGAAAACTGGGATTTAGAGGTTAAAAGAAGAAGCAAAGTCAGAGCTGAAATCTAAGTCTACTGGACTTCAAGGCCTGTATTGTTAACTCTGTACCATAAAGTGTTTTTGGTGCAAATGTAAACATCTATACAGGGAGCAAAAGGTCAAAGTGAGAAAAGGAGTGAGTTCTACCTGGGAAGTCTGGAATTAGAGGTGAGAAAGAGGCAAGCAAGACTTGTTAGAGGGTGTAAGACTTACAGTGGAAATGAAGGATGAGCAGATGGTCACCAGGTGGGCAGAGCAGGGAAAGGGGTCCCAGGGAGTACAGTATTTGCAGAGGCACGGAGGCTCAACAGCCTGGGGTGTTCAAAACCTGCCTGGAGTTTCCAGATCCAGAAGAATCAAGGCTCTGTGGCTGGTTTTCCAGAGGATTATCTTGGTTCTAGCCCAAGATCTACACTTGCAGTCATAGGACTCCCCCAAATCACTGGAACTGGTGTCTTTTCCACAAGCAGCTGCCCCGGTCCCTGATTCTGATGAACTCAAATCCCTTCAGATCTCTCTTTCTGCTCTTGGTCAGTTCTCTGTTACAAACCCAGCTCCCTGGCATGTCTGAAACAGACCAGTCCTTCCTGGCAAGCAACACTTTCTCCTTACAAAATTGTAGTTACGATGTTTACATTTGCATCTGTGGATAAAATGAAAGTTCCTGTGGCCAGGATTCTTACCTGGCCCTGGTTGGCTAGCTCACTACACACGTGTGGGCAATACGTTGCTATTGACTCTATATAAAGAGCTCTGCCCAGTGCTCTGGGCGACATGGTGGGACGGCTGCAAAGCTGCAGAAGAGCGAAGGCTCGAGTGGTGGCAGCGCCGGGGGACAGAGGCCCAGAGGACAGCTGTGCAGGCAGAGAGGCCCGGAGGATGGCTGTGTGGACAGAGAGGCCCAGAGGCAGAGACCGGCTTGCTGCCACTCTGAGTGGATGGGATTTTAGTGACTGACCTGCCACCGTGGAAATAAAGTTGGGTATAACCCTTTCACCCCAAGGAAGTTCTACTGTCATGTCTTTGGTCACACTGAATCCATAATGAACTTGCCCAGGGCATAGTGAAACCCATTGGCAAGACAGCATCCATTACATATCTACTGCAAAATTACATGTCTACTGCAAAATACCACATGAGCTTTAATTTTTTCCTTATTAGAGTTACTAGACTGACAATCAGGAAGATTCAGGGGAACAGATGCACTGGATTTCAGAAAGGCATGTATCTTTTCTTCCAGATACATTGCTGGATTATAAACTAGAGAAGCACCGTATGGGAGATTAGTAGCTGGTTTAATAACCATCCCCAAAGGTATACTGAACACAGGTTGATGTCACATTTTTGTAGATCTGTACTGGTGAGATTGATGGCTCTGCCCTCAGCCCTCTCCCAGGCAACATCTTGTAAATCAGTAACTTGAATGAAGATATAGAAAACAAGTTTACCACATTTTTTAAAGCTGAAATGGGGATGGTTAGTATAAATAGGTGGGATGACAGAAATGAGAATCTGCATGCTTCTCCGAAGGCTAGCCTAGGTCAAATCTACCAAGATGCATTTCATCCAAAATGAATGGTCCTTTACCAGAGTTCCGAAAGTCACCACACAAACACGCAATGATGATTCCTGACTCAGCTGTAATTGTAAAACCGAAAATATTGAAGGTTTTTAGCCAATGGTAAATTAATAGGAGCGAAGACCCAGCCTGTGCTGATCTGGGTGCATGTGGGTGGGGGGCGAGTAGGAGGGAGGGCGATTTGACTCCCCGTGTTCACTGCTGAGATTCTACTGCCCACCCCACCCCCCACCACAGGGCTGTATTTAGTAACTCACCCTCTACTCCACTAACTGTGTTTGGGTTCCCAGCCCCTACCCGCCACCCTCCCCCACACAGAGCCTGGGAGCCCTTAGAAGGTAATGAGATTGCTGAGAGCTGGGAGTCTGGGAAGAGCTTGGAAACTAAAGCTCAGAGCCTCTCCCCATGGCCCTATCCCTGCTGATAAGGATGAGAGCAAAGCTGGCTGACAAGTGATTGGAAACAGGAGTTCCCAGCCCTTTAACCCTTCCCTAGCCTGCCTGAGTGTCTGAAGGCTCTAGATCCTGAGGCCCTCTCCTTGTGGCTTCCTGCTATCTGACTGTATCAGGCTCTCTGATTTTCCCAACCAGTCTTACATCTTCCTCTCCCTTTTTCCTTTCAGTTCATCGATTTGGTGTTTTTTTTACCCAGAAAACGGCTAAGATGCAGCCCCCCTACCTTCAGGCCATCCAGACAAGTCAGCCAGGGAATTCACCTCTGGCTAAAGACCCTCCCTGACACCCGACCCAACCCAGCACAGTAGCCACTCTGGGGCCAGTCCAGGGCTGCTGTCCAGCAGGAGGAGCCTACCAGGTGAATGCCAGTCCCATTGGGTGTTTGGGGTTCTGCGTTCAGGCACATCCCAGCAGCCTAAGCCTGGACCCATTCTCTGTGGCCCTGGCTGGCTATGGAGCCCTAGGAGGATCTGTGGAGGTCACCTCCAAAGAGACCTGACTTTGCTGACTCACCCAAAGGCCTTCCACCTCCTAGAGGTATCCCCTGGTGCTGGTCAGGCCTTGTACTAGGACAGATGGCAAGGCGCCTGTCCCTGGCAGTGGCCAGCTCTGCTGAAGCTGGGAGGGGAGTTGCCCGGTTTACCCAGCGGGAGGGGCCTTAAGGAGAAGCCCTGCTTACAGGCAACAGAAATTAAGTGTCAAAGAGCTTCCTTCACTTGAATGAAATTCTGCCATTATCATGCAAAGCAGCTTTGCATCTAAAAGCCCTTATCCAAACAGGCAGTTCAATTAAATCCCTAATCTCCTCTGTCCTGTTCTGACCCCTTCCCTACTCACCCCACTCAACCCTCCCACACCACTGACTTGGGAACTTCAAGATTCCATTTAAAACACCTAACCTATAAGCATGCATAACGAACCCAGAAATGGTGAGTCTGAGTCTGGGATCTCTTTGAGAGTCCGGTCACTGTTGCAGGGTGTTAGTTCCCTGAGGCTCAGATGGTATTGACTGGGGAGCTGGGTGCTGATGGTGAGGGTGGGCATGGCGGTGGTAGCAGTAAGGCAATGGGAGGGGGCACACCCTTGAGGAGGAGGGTGTGTGCATCACACAGCCCTGTTGAGACGCCTCTCATCCCCCAGAGGCTGATGCCCATTAAGGATCCACCCCATGCAATGAAAATGTGGCAGTCTCACCACCCATAGAAAATGTGTAGCAGCTCTAACAGACCTGGATGTAAGGATCCTGGTATTAAGCAGAAGAGGTGGGGTGGACAAACTGACCTGCCTGTGGTGTCCCCATTTGTGCGGCTGCAATGACCACTGCTGTGAACCACAAGGAATGCCAGCCTGTTAGAACCAAGTTTTCTGGGGAAAACCTGAGGCACTGATGTGGAGTTGCAGCTATTAGAGGGAGAGATTTCGATAAAGGAAGAATAGAATGGGATGGGGGGAGGCAAGGCTGGGGAGAAGGGCTGGCCCAAGGGCACTGATAGAGAACAATCCCGTGGTACCTTCTAATATCTACAAAATGCCTTCGAAGTTTTGTGCCCTCATGTAGAGAAAGAAGGGAAAGAAATCAAGTATCAAATGCCAGGTGCCATGGCATACTGTATCTCTTCGATTTCAACTTTGTAAGGTAATTCTTATTCTCTTTCCCCTGGAGAAAACTGAGATGCAGTGTAGGGAAGTGACTTGGCCAGTGTCACACACATCCTGTGATTAGCAGAGCCAGGATTCAAACACTGGCCTGCTATACTGAAAAGTCGATGCTCTTCGGCTAAACCACAGAGCAGCCGCAAGGTTTATAATGTTGGAGAGGGGATCAGCTCCCCAAGAATACTCATCGTGTCCCCCTTCTTTCCTGCAGCAAGAATGTTTCCATCCTGAAACAATCCATTTTCTCTGAGCCAAAGCAGGAAGGTCTCGCATCTCAGCGGGAATGAGGGAGTCGGCTTTCGGCCCTGAGGATATAGCACAGGGAGCTGGGCTTGTGGGGGCTTCTTGGGGCTCAACCCTAAGAGGAGGAAGAGCCCCAGAGGAGCGTTTTCTTCACAGGAAAGCGGGGGAGTAAGGGCACTGTGGTGGGGAAAGGAGCATCTGTAAGTCATATAACAAACACCAGACTCTCCATTTTATGCCTCATTCCTTTGGTGGGGGCGAGCAGAGAGCCATCTCTATTTGGGAAACAGTGAAACTCAAATCACCCTGAACCCTGCACTTTTTCTGTTAATTATATGGACTTCATTGTGCCTGGATAATGCATGGACCTTATTTAGAGGAAGTTATATTTCTGGAAATAAGACTCTCTGGATTCATGAAACTTCCCTGTTTCTTGGGGGATTCCCTACTTACTTGTACAATGGGTTTTCTTTGCAACCAGGAGGATCCCTTTAGGGAGGTTCCAATAATCTTATGAAATAAGAACTCTTACAAATAAATGAGGGAAGCTAGGGGTTTGAGGCAGCAGACACCCAGCCCCTGAGGCAGATCCCAACCCCTTAGAGGTTTTCAGTCCTAAGCAAGTTCTGCCCAGCCAGGCCTGGTAGCGGCCACCCTGTTCCAAAGCTGGGTATTTCCAAAGGTCATCCACTTGGGCTAACAGGTGCTGCTGTTTTGACTTCAGAAAGACAGCCCAGGACAGAGGAAGCCTCCTTGGCTCCAGGGCTGATGTGGGTGGGTTAAGAAAGTGTGATTTTGGACAAGATTTGTTACAGAGTCCTTTGTCCCTCTTATAGCAAAGACAACAGAGAAGAATTTTAAAAGGCTCTCTTGGTCTCCAGAACCCCTCTGGAAGCAGATGGCATGTCAACGGGTTCCAGGGCAGGGCCCAGAGGCCCCAGACCTGGGAGCCCTATTGGAATGCAATTACCCTAAGTGCTGGCTGTTAAGATGAAAAGACAGGAATGCAATTATGGAAGGAGCATGCAGTGAGCTTTCATTGATTAACCTGTCCTGTCTGATTCCATTCCCCACTAGGGTGATTTTTTGGGCCCTGAGGGTCGCCCTGTGCCCTAGGGTTATGAGAAAGAACAACAGCCACACCAGAAAGCAAATGCCAGACGCAGGGCCCAAAATCTTTAGGAGAGCCTGTGGACCCTTGAAATTGCCTGGGAAATGTACTTGTGCAAAATGCAAAATGTGCATTTTCTAGGAATGGGCTCTACTTTCAGCATGTGCTTAGTGGGCTCTGCAGCCCCCAAAGGGTTAAGAAAGACTAGGTCAGAGGAGTGAAAGACCAGCAGGCTTGTTAGAAGTGGCCTCCAGGAAAAGTTTTCGACTCCAAAGGGCCATGAGCCATCTGGGTGCAATTCTGGCCCCACCGCTCTACCAGCAAGTTACTTAGCCTCTCTGTGCCTCAGTTCCATTGGTAAAATGAGGGTAAAAATACCTACATCTGGCTTTGATGAGAGAATTAAATAACATACAGAATATAAAGCTTTCAGCCCAACATCTAGCCCTTAGTAAGGTGGCAATAAATGGAAGCCATTTTATTATGATTGATTATTAAAATTCGGAAAGTAAAGTGGAACATACACACGTACTCTTTTGAGAGGTCTTTTGACCCTACACTCACAGTCTAGATTCCATGGGAATCCCCTGGCCAGACCCGTGTCCAAAACTGAGTGGGACCAGGAGACACAGGGTCTCCAGACACTGCTTCCTTGAACCCTGCCTGGTAGGGCACATCTCCCCTGTATGCACCAGGATCGGGCCACATGGGGAGAGGGAGACAGGAGCTTCTAGAAGTAGGGGCACATCAAGTGTTGGGGTGCTGTCAGTGCAATGCAGGGGGTGTCTGGGGCTGAGTTGGAGTTATCACCAGCCTGCCTCATCGAGACAAGTTTCTGGAAATTTCTGTCGCTGAATTCTTCCTGCATGTTAGGATGATTCAGGCACACACTCAGTTGAAATGGACTTCTCTGTCCTAATAGGCCCTAGAATAAGATTTACCCAAGACCCAGCATATGCAGAATGTCTAGTGCGGAACTAGGAAAGGAAAAATCACTCCTCTTTTCTTCTGTATTAGCATGTCTTTTTATTTCTCATATTTTTAATGCTTTGACATCTGTGGCCTCACTGACCCCAGAGGGACTGCCTGTCCCAGGGTTAGCCAATTCCTAGACATAGTAAACGTATGCCTTTCATTGGCAAACCAACCAACCCAGAGTCCGTACTGTAGCCACCTCCTTTGCTGAGCCCTTATACTCCAGCTCATATACCCCTGCCCTAATGGTCCAGAGCCAGGGGCCAGACAACTAGGGACAGTCCCTCTACCCCAGAACCCATGGGAATGATTCAAATTAGCTGATCCTAAATCTGCTTACCCTGCCTGCCCACTCCCTCCTGTGGAAACCACAATAAATGTTCTCGCCCACATTTTCCCTCGCCCCCTCTGCCTCCTGACTGACTCTGATGCTTCCCTGTGTGGCCCACCCCCCATGGTGTGACATGTCCCCTTCTCTTGGGATCTGTGAGTATAACAAACTATCTTTTCAATGGGAAGCATCTCCCGATCTGTTGGCTTCACCATATCCGAATAATACTAAAACCTGCATTTCAAAACACCCTCTTCCCCCTACACCTTCCCTTCCTCTGAGATCCTCGGAGCTCTCCTCCCTAGGAACCTACAGGTACCCCCTGGGCTCTGCCACCCACCCCAGCCCCAGTTACTCTGGCCTCCTCCACTGCTGGGGTCAGAAGCAGGGCAATCCCAGCTCCAGCAGGGGATTCAAGAGGTGAGGGTCATGGGAGGATCTTTAGTCCTTGGTTCCCAGGAGAGAATTCACCCAAATAGCAGAGCGGTAGAGCTGGCTCTGGGCAGATTTGTTTATTCATCAATTATTCATTGATTCATTAATCATTTATCTCTCCTCCCATCAATCATTCATCTGCTGATTTATTCATTCAGTTTGTACCTTTTCCTGCTTTGGTTGCCACAGATGCTGGTTCTCTCTTGCTTTGATCTGTCCCTTGTTTCTGTGGCAGCTGCACACAGAGCCGTCTGATGTCACTTTGTCAGTTACCTCAGCCAGACACCCTCTCAGAGGAGCCTGAGATGACCAAAGGGATAGCACAGAGCTGTCTCCTGCCTAGAGGCCCCTTCCATCCCAGGCTCCAGCCTTCTGGTCCATGGTTAGTGGGAGGAGAGGGGAGGGGAGGGGAGGGGAGGGGAGGGGAGGGGCTGCAGAGGCATCGCCTGGCCAAGCACAGAATAATGCTCCTGGACATGCCTCACAGCTGCTGGGACCCACTTTTCTGGAAGGCAGGGGCTACAGAAGACTCAACCTTGGAGCCTGGCTATGAGGCCTGGGTTCAGCTCTTTGGGGGGTCTGGAGGACATGGTATGGGGGGACCTGGTGCTAGAGTTTTAAGGCCTCAGGTGTTAGTCTCCTATCTTCCAGCTTCCACCCACCCGGGCCCCTTCAGCCCAGAAAGTCTCTTCTCAGCCAGCAGGCACAGATCCTTTTATGTAAGTCAGCTTATGTCCTACCTCTGTGCTCAAATCCCTGCCATGATATCCCATTCACTCAGAGCAGAAGCCAACCCCACTCACCTGGTCCCACTCACTCCCTCCTTTCAAGCCCTACTGCCCTGTCCTTCCTCAACCCCCCAGCCAGTCTTAGGGAGTAGGCTTCAAGTTGTTTCCAGTTCCCCTGGAATGCTCTTGACCCCCGGGACACTCTTGAAAGTGGCTCAGTATCTCATCCCTTTCAAGTCTTTGCTCAGTTGACACCTTCTCCATGAGCCTACCCTGGCCCATCATATTTAAAATTGCAAACACGCGCGCACACTCACACACCACCTTCAATCCCCTTACTCCTTAGCACTCACCATCTTTGAACATACTCTGTGGTTTGCTTATTTCTATCTACTGCTTATTGTCTGTCACTGTGTGCTGGCATGCAACCCTCAGAAGGGCCAGGGGTCTTTGTCCATTTTCTTCACTGGTATATCTCAAGGGTACAGAACAGGAACTCAGTAACACATCCTGAGGCTGAAGGAAAAAAATGAATGAATGACTGAATGGGCCCCAAGGAACTCTGAGGGTGACGCCTGTGGAGTTTGGGGCTTCCTGGGGTAGAATTTAGGAGGCCCACAGTGGCCTCTGTCAGCTGCGTGGAGGAGAAAGGAGCTAGCAAGCCACCGCTGCCATCCTTCTCGTGGAGGGAAGGTAGGCAGCAGCGTCGACGGGGACTGCGCTAACTCGAGATGCCAGGTCCATGCCGCTCTGGGGCTGGCCTGCACTCTGGATGTCATTAGCTGATTTGTTCTGCTCTGCAGAATGTACTTTTCATATTTAGGTAGAAAAAACAGCTTTCGGTCCTCGTGCCCTTTCTTCTGTGAGCTGTAGCACATGGCCTGCTTATTATGAATTAATCCTCTAAAGAGCATGTTCATTATTCTAATTTAATTGTGCTTCGTTTCAGAAAATAACTAAACCCAGTGCGGAATAAACTCCAACGCTGATCGGTTTTCAAGAAGTTAACCTAAGACAAAATACTGCTAGAGGGCAGCAGCAATTTGGAATCATTAAAGGGAACCCATGTAAATAATAAAAACAAAACTAAAATGCAGAATTAAATTAAGGAATAGGAAATTAAATTTGTGAATCTGATCTGAAATTGAGGCCCTCTATGCACAGGCTTACCCTGGCTTGGCTCTTTGCTCAGGAGTGCTGGGGCGGGGAGGTTCTGCAGAGGTCCCCAGTCCAGGGAAGTGGCGGGCAGGAGCAAATGCTCAGACCTCCCCTCCTGGGCGACAGTGTGCCACCCTGGGAAGGCGGATGTGGGCTGGAGGAGAAGAACGGGGGGCTTCCCTCCCACAGGTCCCCTCCTAGGAAAAGGCAACCCACATGGTCACAGCTTCATCCGGATGACGCCTGCCGAGCTCAGTGACTGGTTCAGGAGACCCACCCAGCCTGCAGTAAAGAGCCTGCACTGCTACCACTGCAGGACAGACAGGATGAGACAGATGGGTGCAGGGTGGCTGTGGCCCAGCTGCTAGCCCCCTCGGTCTCTGGCAAGCAGCCCCTCCAGCCCTGCTCCGCCTCTGTGCCCTGGGTACCCTCCCACAGGTCACCCAGCTCCAGACAGGGACTGAGGGACTTGTCCCTGCCCTGAGTGGCCCCTAAACAGAGTCCTGACCTCTCTGCCAACACCACGGGGGCCCAATTCCAGATGCAGAAGGCCCAGATTCCAACACTGGTACAGTCACATTGACAGGTCAGCGAAGAAGATGAAAGAAGATAAGTGGGGTGGGGGTGGAGGAGAGCAGACCTAGACTTTAAGGTGTCTGAGAGGTGGGGGGGAGGGTGCACAGTTAGTACCACAACTCAGACTGGATTCTGCAGTTGTCTGGGATTTACAGCCAGTGTCCCTGGGATGTCTGCTCCCCTCCTCTCCATGCTGCTGCCTGCCCCTCCCTGCGGATGGCTCTCCTCTTTCTTCTCCCTTCTTTCTCCAGCCTGCAGAGTCAGAAGGCAGGTCTGGGTCACAGTTCCTTCTCACTTGGTACAACTCTCTCGCCTCCTTAACCTCAGTTTCTTCATATGTAATCATTAACACCTGCCTCTCAGTTCATTACAAAGAGTAAATGAAATAACCCACTGGCACAGAGCGGGCACTCAGGAGCTCCTGCTCTCATTTTCTGCTTCATCAGCGCATGCTCACACACTCTCTACACACAAATATACACCCAGGCACACCCAGGCACACCCAGGCTCCTCAGGCTGCGTTTCTAGAGCAGCACAACTAGCTGAAAGCGAAAAGTCTAGTCAACTGGTTGCCTAGATTCACAACGGCAAGCATTCAAACAGATGGCCACATCCCTGTCTCTGGGTGAAGTTTTCCAATTGCATCTTCATTTTGTATTCTACATAGACAAATTAGCCACCTTAGACCCTTTTTGAAATAAAGAGGGAGTATTAGCAAGCAAAAAAAAAAAGGCGAAGTCACTTTTATCTTGTTGAATTTGTATCTTGAGGTCCTAATCAAGGAAATTATGCACATAATTTAGGCCAGAGTGTCGTTGATTGGTAATTAAACAGTGATGGTACCTATAAATACCAAACATGGAGAGAACAAGGGCAAAGGGCTAGGAGTTCTCTTGAATTCCCTGGCTGCTTCCCCTGATCTCACTTCACTGACTGCCCCAGAGAGTGGGAGATCTCTTTCTTGTCGCAGTGTCGTCCCTGTATGGGGCATCATGACATAGAGCCAACCTCAGCTCTCCCAGAGCAAACCCAGGAACCCCTATTAAAGAAAAATAATTCATGATACTAGTTAAAGACTGTAAGGCAGACTTTATTCATGGGCCACTTCTACAGTAGAGTTTTGTAGTAAGGGAGAGAGATAGGACTCAACTCCAACTACAAGGAAAACGGGAATTCATAGCCAAGGAGAAGGGTGGGAGTCAGTGGAAGGAAAATTACTAAGAGGAAGCATCAGGGCTAAGAGGGGACTCTGGCTAAACTGACCTGACGGGATTCTTGTTGAGGCAGGCCAGGTGATGAGATGCTTCCTGGGAGATCAGAAGACTCTGAGTAGCGTTGGTCAAGGAGAGAATCTTTGTTACCTTGGAGCAACTCCAGGGCACAAATCCAAGACTAGCTGAAGACCCACCTTAGTGCCAGTGGAAAGGAAGCTGAAGAGCTAAGTGTTGGCCTGAGGCTATCAGGGACCAGAGGAGCTTAACATGAAGGTAAAGACAAGGGGCAGGAAGGTCATAATGGGGGCCTGCACCTAGATCCAGGGCAAATGCTGCCAAGTGAACCTTCAATCCTTGAAAGTTAGTTTCAGAAAAAGCCACCCAGATTTTGTAGACCCACAAAACACATGAGATAAGAAGGCTTTCAAAGGGGTAGTGTCCCACGGGACCCCCCAGAGTGGGGTTAATTTCTAAGAGGCTGAATTGAGTTTGGTCAGTCAAATGGTTTCTGTGTTTTTGACCGTAGAAGAAAATATCTGCAAGCAGAGAATGGACTGGTCTGCTCAGGAGGGCATATGTGTGGGGACAGCCTCCTCGCTTGGCTGTGAAGGTTCAGATCATGCCTACCTGATAGAAGAGCTTCCAAGGTGGCTGTACCATAAAAGGCCAGACTGGTTTCTCTCAACTGACCAAATTTCCTTCCATAAAAAGTGAATATTGCTTGGGCTTACATGACCCACCCACACATAAAATCACCTGTGCATCCCTTTTCCCACTGGATAGTAACACTGTTCATAATTCTAACGATAATAGTTAACACTCACCAAGAGCTTACTCTTTGCCAAACATTTGTTCTAAGGATCAGCTCAGTATTCACAACAACCATGTAAGATAGGTATGAATTGTCCCCATTCTATAGATGAGGAAACTGAGGCCCAGAGAAACTGAGCTACTTGCCCATTATAACAACGGAGCAGAGCAACACCAGAGTTTGAACCCAGACCCTGTGCCAGACTCTGGAGCCTCCTAACCACAATACAGCACTCCTGTAGGTCACCAGCTCCCCTGTTCACTATCTATAGCGACCCTAAATGTAGGTCACATGGAAAAGAGGCCTTCATTAGCTAACATCTGCAGAGCAGGGCCATGTTTTCAAAATGCCTTCAACCCCCTTTCTCCCCTGGTCCTTCTGACTGGGTCTTCATAGCCTTCTTGACTTTTGGTAAATTTTGTGGCCTGGGCTCTATGAGATACAAGGTTTACAGACAAGACCATGCTTTATTCCATTTCATGGGTCAGCTTCTCACAGCTGGTGAGGACAATGTAAGAGTGGCATCTGAGAGAATGTTCCTGGAGGAAACAGCATGTCAATGTGCAGGTACTCGTTTAAATTCCAGATCTGGTTTTTAAGACATACATCTGCAGTAGGCATATGTATTGCAACAGATGAAAACAGAAACGGTTTTCTGTTGTATCTGTATTATTAGATTTGACCAACCACCAAAAAGGCAAAGAAAGAGTGGAAAATTAAAGGTGATTTGATATTAGCCTCCTATTCATATTAGAAAAAGTAACTGCTCTTGCGGTTTTCCTCACAGAGGTGTCTTTATTCATTTGACATGCCTTTAATAACTAATTCTAGTTGTCTGGTTGCCAAGAAAGATTTCCTACGGGCAGACTTGAAAGTGACTCAGAACTCTTTGCATGCCCGGCTTCAAATGATCCCAGAACAGCAAACATTCAGCTTCCCTCCAGACTTGTGAAGTGTGGGAATAACATGAAAGAATGAACAAGAATCATTCTGCAGCCTGCTTATGGTAGGAGTGGCGCTGTCTGGCAGAGACTGTGGTCGGGTCTACATGGACCGGGCATAGTGAGATTTGGAAATAATCTCATGAATTTGATCCGTGGAGTCAGCCAAACCAAAAGATTTATTTCAAGAAAATAAAGGTACTTTGGGGCCAGAATGATCCAGGTCAGTCATAAACACTGAGTTTTTCTCTGTCTGTGTCGACCTGGAGTGGGCAGAGAAAGGGAAAACTACCACAACTGTTCTCATAGGGTCACAAAAAAAGAGCACACACTATGAATATGTATAAATAGTCACTATAGTATTTGTTCATCTACACATGCCCAGCTAAGTGGATGACACATGATCTCATTTAATATTCACCATAATCCTACCTCTGAGGTAATTATTCCCATTTTACAGATGGGCCAACCAAGCTTCTAAGAGGTTAAGTGACTGGCCTGGGATACACAGGTTGGGGCTAGCTGTTCATCAAGCATTTCCCTTTCCTTCCTGCACACACAGCTAGATGCCACTTCCAGGCTCCCTGGCAGTAAGATGCAACCATATGACTCAATGCTGACCAGTAGGAAGCACATGGAAGTGACTTAAGTCACCTCCAGTTCTGGCCCAGAAAACCTGCTCATAAGAAATTCTCTCTTTTCCTGCCCAGTGGCTGAATGGAGAGGATGCTGAGGACCTAGAGGAGGATAGAATCGAATATGGAAGACTAGGGAAGAATCTAGGATCCTCAGTAACTGCTTTGAACACAGCCCTTTGCTTATCACTGTTCCCACAGTGGTCAGTGATGTGAGCTAGAAATAATGTATTGTATTAAATCCCTGAGATTTGGCAATTGTTGGTTCCAGCAGAAAGCCCAAACTGAATAATACGATTCATAAGCTGCCTCCACACTCGTGGACTCCCAAGCCCATGCTCTAGGCCCCTTTCTTGTTTAGAATTACGCTGATGCCTCCTAATACCTCCCCAGCAAACACTAGGATCCCCTAGATTTTTTTTGAGTCTCATCCTTCTTCCCGCTCTACCAGGCCCGAGGTGGTGACTTCTTAGCTTTCTGCTTTCCTATCTATATGCAGGCACATTCTAGGTTTGTAAGAATCTGATCAAAGCTCCTCTTTCTATCTCTTAGTTAATCCCTCCCCAGGTGGGGCTCTGGGCCTCTGGTTTTCTTTGATTTCTCCTCTTCCATTTGGACACATCCAATCAGTTTCCAGTGTCTCTCCCACCGTTGCCCTTCGCCCCCTTTCCTCAGACATTTCTCTGCTCTGGCCCTCATCATATCTCACCTGATGTAATCATAACACCCTCCACACTTGTCTCTTCCCCTTCTTCCCATCATCCTGTTGCCTCCAAAAGGACCTTCCTAAAATAGATCTGGTCCCAGCATCCTCTGCATTACATTTTCCTACGTGAAGTCCATTGATATCAGAATTACAATTGCCCTTTGACCAAGCAGTTCCATGTGTATGAATTTACAGACACATGCACAAACTAACTTACATATAAAGATATTTACTGCAGCATCATTTGGAGTAACCAAAAGCTAGGAACACCAGATGTTAAGTCTTATTAAGTAAACCATGGGACACAATGTGCTTCATCTAAAAATCTCCAAAATCTATGGTTAAGTATAATGAGCAAGGCACAGGTAAGTGTATACAACATGTTAATATTTGTGTTTAAAAAGTATTGGGGGGATATATTCACATATGTGTTTGCAAAGAGATGGAATATGCCTGAAAGAATGCACAAGAAACTGGTAATAGGAGTTGCTTCTGGAAAGGGAACCAAGCTAACTGGCAATCAGGGACAGCAGGGAGACTTATTTTTCACTGAATATCTTTGTATCGTTTGAAGATTTTACCTTATACATGCATTACTTTAAAACATGAAAATAAAACCTGACTTTCTAGTGTTTATGTAATAAAGTCCAAATCCCTTAGTATGAAAAGAAAGACTCTCCAAGTTCTGGCTCCAGCATGTTTTCCTGCTTGCTCTCCCACTCTACTGCACTGTTTCTGAACATTCCTTGTACTCCCCCATCTCGTGCCTTTGTTTAAGCCCCTCCCTCTCCTGGAAAGTCCCGTCCCTGCTGGCAAGAACTAATCTCCTCTGTTATCTCCTTCGTTTCCTTGATACTTTTATACTAGGCCCTTTATCCCAGTTTGCTGTGTATTAGAGGTAGATGTCTTTCTTTCCTACAAGATGGCATGATGTCTAACATATAGCAAGTGTTCAAAATATGTCAATGCCTTGTACCAAATTTATAATTCTACATGTCTCAGCCATAGCTTCTGAGAATGGCTGGGAAGAGGGAAAGGGATGTGCTTACCCTCCCCATCTCCACCCCCACCCTTCAGGTAAGGAGCAGGATCTGAAATCTGGGGGCTGGACAAGGTCAATGATCTATCTCAGCTGGAATGATTCTGCAATCACGGACCTCCTTCCTCTGGTTCACTCTCAGGGTCACTGCCCTCCCCATCAATGCCCAAAGACCCACCAAGTCAATGGTGCTGCTATACTCAGAACTGCGCACTGGCTCTGTGGAATCAGACCTGGAGGAGAAAGAGAGAGAAAAATAGACAGAGAGGGACAGAAAGAGAGAGACATCCATTGCCCTGGACCACAGTCTGGGGTTTAAACTCAGTTGTCACAATTATTTGAAGCCTATTAAGTTTATTTATGTTCCAAAGCAGGTCCACTAGAGAAGGACCATCATAGTCGTAAATATCAGGGCTGCTGTTCTCCAGACGCAGCTGGGCCTGTAGGCCCCTCCCCTCTGAGCTCAGCAGGTCATGCTTACAGGCATGAGCCATGTGCTCAGAATTCAGTGCAGTACCCAACCCTGTCTGACCAATCCTGCCAGCCCAGCCAGCTCAAGACAAGCTTCTTCTACACAGTCTGCATGGTTGGGAGTGCTTGAGCAAGTCTCAGACATCCATGGGAGGAATTGGGTCTTCCAGTCCTGCTCAAATCAGACATACAAGTTTAGGGGCCCAAAAGTCCAGGCTTTCTGCTCAAAGAACCATGGAGACCTAAGGATGGGCACTGAACTCCAAGCACACCTGGAGAACTTTCAAACCCAATCTAGAAGTCTTTAAGAGAACAAAGGACTACAGATGTTGTCTGAGTTCATGGCGGCATGAGGGTTTCTTCATTTCACCAATCAGTGTGGGTTAGGAGACAATTTAGTCCTAAGACCCAGTGTTTTCCAAAGTATATCTCACTGTACACTGGTCTTGTAAGATTCTCCATGAAAAAGTAAAGGAGACTCTGGTCATAAAAGTTTCAAAACACTGAATACTAAATCCTCCTCTGGGGACATTCAGAATGCACATTTGCATATTAAAGGCCCTGAGAAGTCCTGCAGTAAAGAAATCTGTTTAACCCAGTGTGCTCTAAACATATTTGGCAAAAGAATCCCTTTCCGGGTTCTTTTCTAGATACCTATGAACATCGTTGATAGGAGTGTTACATGGAGTATGTTTTGGAAAACGCTGCCTATAGGGATGTGTATGTGTCCCCCCCGACCTGCCCTGCCAATCCCTCCAGTGAGTGCTTCATGAGGTTTAACATAGTCTAGGAGAAAGAAAACTTCTCTAACTTTCCCCTCTCTGTCTTCTTATTCTCAAGTCTAGCCAATGCACCTGCCTGACTCTCTCTGCTGGCTCTTTCCTCCTCGGTCCCAGCCCAGGATGCTGGAGGAAGGAAGGGGGACTGTCAGGTCCACTTCCAACTAACTGGACCATTCTCCCGCCTGTGTACAGTTGATCCTGGCTGCACCCACTGGAGACTGAAGTTTTACTGCCCTTGTTTTTAAAGAGGCTAAAAAATTCCTATGTATTCTTTTCAAACTTTTCTCCAAGTTTACCTCTTCCAGGAAGCCTTGCTTGATTCATCAGAGCATGCTCTGTTGTTGAGAGCAGTGATTGTCAAAGTGTGGTCCCTGAATTAGCAGCACAAAGGAACTTGTGAGAATTGCAAATTCTCAGACCTCAGCTGATTGGACACTCTGGAGGTGAGGTCCAGCAATCTGTTTTAACAAACCCTCCAAGCAATTCAGATGGTAGCCATTGGTCTAGGGTTTTGGAAATCTCTTTCTCTGGAGAGATTTTATTCTACCTCATCCATTTTCCTATATGTTTTTATTTATACCATGCCCAATTCCAAAAAGCAAAGGATATGGAAAAATTCTCATGTACTAGCACAATTAAAACATATCTACAGACCAGCACCCTTCCCTCCAATAATTGTGCTCGCCTTCTGCAGGTGCCCTGAGGCCTTCCTTGACCAATTTTAAAATGTCAGTCTCCCGCTATCCCTCCATACTCACTTTCCTCCTTTATTTTTCTCTTTAGCTCTTATTACCATTTAATACACTATATAATTTATAAGTTTTCACATTTATTTTCTCACTCACCAATTTCTGTGGCGACAGGGCTGGTCATCAATTTTGTTTACAGCACTAGAATGGCCCCTGCCTCCATACATATTTGCTCAATAAATGGACCTTCTCACAAGGAGGCAGGGGAGGGCTGCTACTGTGATTGAACTCAGAGCTTCCTGGCAAGCAAAGAGTTACAAAGATCTCTTTATCCAATAACAGGAAATCAGACACTCTCAGAAAGGACGGAATCAGCAGAGACCCTCCCTTTCACCCAGAGGGCCCCTTGTGTGGGTCAGAGCTATTCCTGATAACCGTCCCTGGAGGCTCTGCTGCTGAGGGCTTATGTCAGTCATCACCTTGGAAGCCAAGACCAGCTTCCACCTCAGACCATTCGTTCCTTCTATCCAAAGGAAGTTTCTCTTTTCACACTCTGGTGAGAAATGGGCAGACTCCTGTTGGCAGATGTCTGTGCTGAATGCATCTCCTGGCAGGAGAAGCAAAAGGGCATGGAGTACAGGAAAATGTCTGCTTGTGTCAGCAGTTCTGGAGGTTAAATGTGGTGGGGCCTGAGGAGAGGTGGGAAGAACATTCGACCCTACTGAGCTCTTTTCCAACAGGCTGGAAGGGTAGCCCCCAGCTCGGAAGAATGTATCCAGCATTGATAAATTTATAAAGTATTTGACCTTTAATCAGTCCTAATATTTTCAATCCACAGAGCCTTCTTAAACGCCTGCAGCCCTGCCCCTGGACCCCTATTCATCACAATTACTGCTCCAACTGTCGGAGGCAGTGCATGAAACGGCGCACACTGACGTCCAATATTTTATCACTAATAAAGAGAAACATCCCAAGTATTTGCAGAGTTCGGATACTTTCCAGCCCTGAGCCCAGGAAAAGGGGGGAGCATGATGATTTATGCTTACTGCCCAGTATTGTTAATTGGCCTTCCCGGCTGGGCCTCTGGGACCACTGTTTTTCTTTGCCGCCCAGCCCCAGCCATGGGTGTGCACAGAGCTGGAAGAGCACAGCAGCAAGCGGCCTGGGCAGGGTCTGCAGAGCACACAGTAGGCCCTTACTCAGCATCTGGTAAGTGGTGTGAAGCACTATAAAGGGCAGTGTTTAAAAATCACGATTTGGCAAGTGCTTGCCTACACTGGTGGCTTTGTAAACACATCCAATGTTTATGAGGAATCCTGTTCCAGTTGTTGCCACGGCTGTGATCCGCCCCTAGTTCCATGTCTGGCCTTCCCGCCTCCCTCCAATCCCCAGGCAGTGTCTGCTGCCCAGACCCATCCCTCTCAGCGGCCCAGCTCCAAGCAGAGGGGAGCTCAGTTTCCAGCCACAGCATTCAGATGGCCCACAGGCTGCGTCTACATGGCACCCAAACATCTGGATGAAATGTAAATAAAATAAGCAGATGTTTCTTCTTCATTATAGCAGGTGCCTTGGCAGAGCCCTCAGCCTTGGGCTGTAAGGGAAAGCTCTCTAGAGCCCCGGGCCCAGAGAGGCTGGCGGAGAGCTGCATACCATTGCCCTTATCAAGGGCTTGTCTCTTGCGCCTCACAGAGAGGAATGAGTAGAGAAAGCCAGACACTTCTAGAAAAAAGGTGCTGGCAATGGACGTCTCTATGGACAGGATGAAAGGATGGGAACTGGGGGGCAGGAGGAGATAGGTCGTAGTGCATGAATCAGTGGTGAAGAGAGTTAATGCCAAAGATCCCTTTAATTTCACTGTGACAAAGGGTTTTCTGAGCCTTGACATTCCACACCATGGCCTTCCAGGAAAAGGGACTCTCCATGAAATGGCCTCCTTACCCCCAGGGGCTAATATGCAATAGGCGTTGGGCTCTAAGGACAGAGGATGTCCTGGGCTTAGAAAATGGCACAAAACTCTACCTTCTTATCCCAACTTCTATCTAACAGAGAACCAGGGGTGATCACATTAGACTAATAAGGGAGAGAGTATGGTACTCATGACAGGGATAACTGAGGAAGGACAGGGGTCAGAGGACCAGAGGCACTTGCCTTCTTGTCACTCCTTCCATCGCCTCCATGCGGACTCCGGGGGTCACACTGAACACACTCCCCCACTCCCAGGCCCTGCTTGCCCAGCCCTGCACATCACACTGAACACACACACTCCCCAGTCCTGTCCCCTACCCTCCCACTGACAGCTAGTCCCCTCCCCTGGCACCCCGTAGCCCTGTGTGTCAGACCAGACATGTTCCTCAGGCTTGCTTTCCCTGGAAGCAGTTTTATCCCATTCCCTCCCGAGAGATTTTCAGGACCCTACAGCAATCCTTTGCCCCCTAGCTAAGCACAAAGAAGCCCTGTGGTGTGGGCGTGTGCGTGTGCATGTGCGTATGTGTGTGGGTGGGCCTTGGGGGGGATTGTTGAAGATGACAGCAATCTATCTAGAGGGCTGCTGCTCCCAGCACCCGCCCCCCTTCATCCATTGATTATTGGATTTTCTGCCCAAGGCAAATATTTTCCTTTGACTTCAGTGTCCCATCTGTGACACTGAGCTACAATTTGACATCAGGCTATCTGGCCCCCATCAGAAAGGGTCTGACTTCCGCAGGGAGTTGAGAATTCAACATTTGGACTGTGCTTAGGATCAGGTGAGGCACAGTTTGGGGAAAGGAGGTTAAACTTTGATAGAAAAGTAACTTTTTCGTTTTGGTTTTCTTAGTTTCTTTATGAAACAGCAAGAGCCAAGCAATGCCCCAAGGCTCTGGGTTTTCCAAGCAAAGACTTTCAGCCCTGATAAAACAGCAAGACCTCAAAGAAGTGAAGGGCTTCCTTTCACATTCTGGGGGGAGGGAGTAGAAATCAGACACAAAGAAAACTGAAATACATGGGTGATCCAATTCCCCTTCCCCAAGTAGCCTTGCCTTTTAGCATCATGGGTTAGAAGTTTATAGGAATTCTGGATCCATGGTTTCCTATGGTCGCTTTTACAGATCTTGTTAATTTATTACCCGTGGTTACACTTTTAATGGAAATCATGAAGAAATGGCAAAGGAAACATGAGCTAATTTTTTTCCAGTGACACATTTCACTGCTATTTAAATAGCTGTTTTGCCAAACCAAACACAGCGCTTACAGCCAGCGGTGACACATGAAGGAGATGACTGTGGCCGATCCTGCCCGCGGCATCCAGAACAGGCGAGACTTTCTCTCAGCTTCCCCAGGGGCCAGAGGCCAAGGCTGGTGGGCTGGGGGGAGCTAGAACCAGGGGCCAAGCTGGAGCCCCAGAGGCTGGGTGACTGCAGCTCCCAGCCTCTCCCTCACAGGCTGCAAGCCTTCTCTCCTACCCAGAGCCCACTCTTTGCCCCCCTCAGGAACTTTGGGATGGCTGTTTTCCCAAGCAACCCGGTGGCCCCCCAGAGTGGGCCGTAACCCAGCCACTAGCAAGGGCTGCCTGACTCTTACTGCTGGGTGATTTGCTCAGGCCTCTAACCGAGAATATTATCGGGTTGTATAAAACCAGAGATCAACTTTGAGGGGAGCCTGGCCAGCTTTGCTCCAGTTCTGTGGTGGCAGTGGCCGCTACCGTGACCACACTTGCACAGGGAGCCTTTGTTGGGCAATCCGCGAGCCTCTGACTTCTCAGAAACACTGGCCTCTGATGCTTTCTTGCTCCCCGGCTCTGGGGCTGTGATGTCACCAAGCATTTATTAACTTTCAAGAAGCCAATTGAGAGCTGTGGCATTTGGCAAGAAAGAAGCCAGGGCCTGGAGAAGGGGGAACAGGCTGACAGAGGCTCTGTAGAGAGTTGGTGCAGAGAGGCAGTGGAAGGGGAAAACCTTCCTCACAGGGGCCATGTCAGAACCTCCTCAGGGTTTTTCAAATGCAGTGGGGTTGAGAGGAACGAAGCACTCAGGTGCTGACATCCGGCCCTTGGAAACTTTGGATCAGTTGTCAACCTCAGGGGTCCTGTGAGAGCCCCATGGCACTGACATTCTCACGGTGAGCTCCTCTGATGAACAGAGGGGGTCATCCCAGCAGGCGGTGCAGAATGGGGAGAGAACATCCTGGGGGGAGATGATTTTGTCAGCAGGAACTAGGGTTTTGGCCCTATCCAGGCTCCCACTGGATCTCAAATGAGTCTGACTACCTCTCTATTCCTTCCAGTGAGATGCTCTGTGGCCCCCAAAGCCCCTGCAAGTGTCCAGGTGGGCAGGGGAGAGGGGCTGTGACAGAATTCAGGCAGCAGACTTGCTGGTATCCTGGGGAGAAACCACTCTCCCTCCTCTGCTTTCCAGGGAGAAAACCCACTTTAGTGAGGCTCCAGAGAGGTTAACTGTTGTCTTCCCTTTGCCAAAAAGTATATTAAATTCACTGACCACATTTTTCCAAACCCAAATGCAGAGGACGTTAGATACAACGTATACTGGCTAGGCTTCTGGTGCACCCGGCACCCCACACATTTCATTTTGCATTATTAATATTTAAACCAAAGCAGCTGTTTTCTACACACACAGAGCCCAGAGCCTGCCCACGGCTTCTATGGAGATTTCTCCCTGGGGCCAAATGTACAAGCTAGGAAGCCCTTTGCTAGCCCTCAGGCCTTAGGCCTCCTGGGGCGAATTTCCCCAAGCAGCCATTCATTGATCTGCAATGACATTTCTGGGACATTCCGGGCAAGGGGGCTTGGAGGTTTACTGGCAAGAGCAGCTTCTGTTGATCTGGCTCAGCTGGGATTCAAGCCCAACCTGAGAATATTTTTTGAGAGGGATAAAAGTATCTCCTTGAAATAAAAACCTCCCGCATTAGCCCTCTGCTCCAGGGTCAGGTACCCTAGGCTTTCACGGGTTTCTGCCCAGCTCTTTCCTCCTTCAAAACTAGCACGACTCTCATACCAAGCTTTTGCACCTTGGAGCCTGGTATCCTCCTCCTGGGCATTTGCATGTTAAAGCCTCAGCTCTAAGCCTGAGTAGGGACATTCTTGCCTGAGTCTTTGAGTCATCAAGGATGACTCTACTCAACCACCTGATTCACAAAGCCCCTTCCCAACCTGCCTCAACCCTTTTATCCTCAGAAACTTGTGCTCCAGTGACCTGTGGCTGCTTTTTCCCAGGCACACTGAACACTGTACCTCCATAGGCCATCTGCTACTTCTACTTGACTTTGAAGGTCAAGGACAAAAATCATCTCTTCTCTGCTACCACCTTTGAGCCCCCACCCCAGGATGAACTAATTACTTACTCGTCTCTCCTCCCTTATCACTTTTATGTCCCCATTTGGCATATGTCTCATTTTATTGTAAACCTTTCTTTCTAGACTCATAAAAACTAACATTTATTGATCATTTTCTATGTACATGATGCATTAAGTAGAATTGTATATTGCATATTTTTCACAATATGCCTGTGAAATGGGTTCTATAATTAACCCCATTTCATTGGTGGGGGGGACCTGATGAAGGGGTAGTTTAATAACCATAATATTGCATATGTAACTGTAGATTAATGATACCAAAATAAATTATATTAAAAAAATTAACCCCATTTCAAAGATGGCAGAACAGGCTTAGAGACTGTGAGCAGCTTGCTCAAGTTTACACAACTAGAAAGTATCTGTTGCCCACAGAGACTACAAGATCCTCAAAGAAGCACCACGTCTTATGCATGGAAGCCTGCCTAACACACTGCCTTGTTACAGGGGCTCAGTCCAGGTTTGTTGAAATGAAAATAAATTAAATAAAACAAGCAGGAGGATTTTCCCAGGTCAGGATCTGCTGAGATACCGTAGTGGCACCATTTTTCTTAGGCAATGAATGGCCCCACCTCTAGTTCCCAGAAAAAAAGGAGGAAAAACTTGGCAAGTAAGCCAGGCCTGGATTCAAATTGCAGTTCCACCTGAATTTCAGCTAACTGTGCCTCTGTTTCTCCATTTGCAGATTGGTGAAAATACCCACCAACCTAGTTCAATCCTTACAACAACCAGGTCAGCCCTGCCTGAGCTGGATTAGAGAGGGGAAGAGGTTATAGGGCATGGAAACATTGCTAGGATTAAAGGAAGTGATATGTGGAGAGCTTCTAACCCAGCTCTTGCCACATCATAGACACACACACTGATATCTGTACACACACTGAAGTGCTTTCACAGCAATGGTGATGATCGCGTGTTATATTTATATAGGGCTCCCTAGGGCACTGCCACATGGATCTTTACATTTAAACCTCACAATTTCTGTAAGCCACATATAACTGTTATGATCCTGTTGCAGACATCTAGTGCTGTATAACAAACCACCCCAAAACTTAATGACTTAAACCAATAATCTTTCTTTTGCTCATAAACCTGCAATTGGGGCAGGGCTCAGTGGGGAAGCCCTTCTTCTGGGCTCCATTCTGCACCAACTGAGGCAGCTTGAAGACAGACAGAATCATCTGAAGGCCCTCATTCACACATCCGGCCACTGCTGCTGGCTGTGGCCTGTCACCTGAGCTGAGACTCTCGGTGGCCAAAGCCTACATGTGCCCTCTCCGTGGGACCTGGCCTTCCTCACAGCATGGTGGCCGAGTTCCAGTGTGGGAGAGAGAGAGACAGAGAGAGATTGGGAGCCAGCCAGTGGAAGCCACATACCTTTCATGACCTAGCCTAGGCAGTCGCACGATGTCACTGACACACTGTCTGTTGGGGCAGTCAGACCTGCCCGGGCTCAGGTGGGGGACACAGACTGACTTAATGGGAAGTGGTAAGGTTCTAAAAGAGCACATGGGACTGAAAATACTGCTGTGGCCTTCTTCGGGAAATACACAGAGCCCCAGTTTACAGAGGAGAACGTCAAGGCAAGGAGGCTGTGTGAACCGTGCAAAACCACAGCTCACTGAGTAACAGAACCAGAACTTGAACCCAGGTCTCTGACACCAAACCCTGGGCTCTTTCTGCTGAACATGTGCCTTCCAAACCCATCTGTGGGGGATTCAGAAAGGCCCAGCCCCAATGCACGTAACAGGGCCTTTCAGAGTCAGCCTGATGCCCCCAACACACACACATAGCCCCACCTCTCCCAGTGGTCCCTCTACCCCACCGGATGAGGGAAAGGGCTCCTGAGTGATCAGACCCCACTTCGCTGCTTCACTGCCAGGCCACACTGAGCCAGGAACCCAGGCCAGCCGGGAACCAGAGCTGGGGAGTCCTGATGCTCAGGGGCGAGGGGGAGAGGGAATGACAGGGGCCAGTGTCTGGGATGTGTAATTTCAGACAACAGCAGGAGCTAAGAAGGTTGTGGATAATTTGGGGAATTCTTGGAAAATATGAGTGTGATGTCAACCTCTGTGAAAGAGAAGAAAGCCGGTGGGAGGGGGAGGGCCGGGTACTGTTGGGGGGCCGGCAGGGGAAGGCAAGGGCAGTCAAGTTGTAATGGGAGGAACAGTTTATTAGTCTAGAAAAGTTTAACTTGAAGCTCCCAGCCTACCCCATGCCTCTGCCCAGCATGGGCAAACCACCCAGATATGAGTATAACCCATGCTGGCAAGTCCTGGTTGAATCTGGAGGAAGAGGTGGGAATGCATTGATTTCTTCACCCATCATTGAGCATCTGAGCACAAAGCCAACCCGTTGCCAGCCCAGGGCCGGGGCATCAAAGGACAGCAAGGAGCCCTGAGAAACCCCTGCGTGGGCTGGGAGGAGGTGGGAGGAGGCCGCCGAGGTCAGGGCTGGGGCAGTCCGGCCCTCGCGAGACTCAGAGAATCTGGCGGGTGCCTGTAGGAGTGCTTTGATTGACCTGACTGCTCTCCCGACACCCTGCCAGCCGTGACCTCAGGCTGAAGCTTTCATTGACGTCCCCGTTCTCGTGCACCGGGCCAGGAGGCATCCAGCACTGACTAGGGCAGCCTGGTTACTTCAGAAACGCGTCCTCGGTCCGCAGCCAGACGCAGCTGGAATCACAGCCTCCCGTGCACTGCTACACAGCTGTTGCCGCCCTGCGCAAGGCACGGAACCCAGCGAAGACTCAGAGGAACAGGAGCCACGTCCACTCCAAAGGGCCCTGTGAGCCTTCAGTAAAATGCCCAGGGTAAGGTTCCCCACAGGAATACGTGGTGATTCTCATCCCTTTTTCTCTTCCATTCTTTTACACAAACCTACAGCCAGGATGCAACCTACATCTCATCCATTTCAGACAAGGAGAGCCAAAGCGAGGCAAAGCTGATGAAGTGTTGAGCTAGGGGCTGTGGACAGAAGATCTACAGGCATGCTCTGCCTTTAGGAGTCCCCGGATAGCAGCCCTTGCAGGACACATGGAAAGCCCCTGGCACTGGGGCAGCAGTCCCACCGTGAGAGGGAAGCGGGCAGCTGGGAGGCTGCTTGCCCCGGAGGTGGGGGAGTCCCAAAGCCTGATCCCCAAACCTCCCACTCCATTACGCCTCAGCAAGGTGCCAGTGAGAGAAAACAGAAGCTCAGGCACCAGAAAGGGGGTTGCTTCATCCCCGTGTTGGAGACATGGTCCTAGACCCCTCTGTGTCTCTATTTTCTCACCCAGAAAATAGGAGGTTGATGGATGGTGTCCTGTTAGCTCCCTCCATTATCCCTTCTTGCTCCTTGCAATCCCCTCGCCCTCCTTCCACCAGACCTCACCCAGACAAACCATGCTTATCAGAGGGAAGGACTGGGCTGTGGCCTACAAGGATTTCTCTACAGTCCTTTCTGTGGCGCTGACTTCTGAGATCCCCAAGTTCTGAGCCAGGACTGAAGTTTGGGGAAGGGGACCACGGACCCTGACTTCCCTGGAGGACTCTGGTGCTATTCTCACCCTTGTCCCTCATGGGTTTCTGTCCCTCTGGGCTCTTGGAAGGGCTTAGGCCACCTACCAAAGTTGCCAGGTTAAAAACAGATGCTTTCTCCAGAACCTTAGGAAGGAGAGTGAAAAATAAACAGCCTCCAAGCTTGTCTGTGGCTTTATTTTGAGACTACTAACAACCCAAAACAATCCTCCGCCTCCCCTTTCTCCTCTCCTGGCAGCTCCAGCATTCTCCAACGCAGTCCTGCCTGGGCCGGATGCAGGATGGGAGGAGGTTGTGGCCCATGGAAGAGTCATACCCTGAATTTTATGGGGTTTGCAGCTGCCAGGTGCACAGCCATGTCCCACCCTTTCTCGACATCAGCCAGAGAAATGAAACACAGGCTCCTTGGAGCAAACAGAAAGGGAGAGGTGGGAAAACAAACAGGAGAGAGAAGGTAAAAGATAGTGTTTGTAGAGGCACAGAGGGCAGCCTCCAGGTGAGGAGAAGTAAGAGGAGGTTTTGGGAGGTTGGTCATGTCATAATCAATAAGTGATGAGGGATAGGAAATTTCCATGGGTTGACAGAAGGTAACTGACCACAGAAGTAGTTTCAGGCAGGTGTCCGGAGCTGAGATGCATTTGAGAAGAGTCCATGGCCACCTAGAAGAGGCCACAGCTCATAATCTCCAGAGGATTTGTGGCCACCATATTCCCGCAGGAACTTACTCCTGTCTCCTCCAACCTCAGGCCTTATGCTCCAGGGAGGAGCTTGGGGCAGCTGGAGCCTAACATTCCCAGGGCTCTTCCAGCTCCAACATTTATCTTAGGGTTATTTTCACTCCCATGAACAAAGAAGCTTTCTATTCAACAAGTGGCGAGAACCCACACCTCTGACAAGCCATAGATCAGCCTCGGGAAGGGCAGGAGGAGCTGGTGGCCAGCTCATGGGGCTGCCTCTCCCTCCTACCCAAACCCAGGCAGAAGGCAGATCTTATGCAGGATGGACTGTTCTCAGAGCCAGAGGCCAAGCCAGGTGGCAAGAGGGAGAAGAGGAGACAGGACTGACTTGGAAGGGAGCCCTGAACAGTCCCTTGCTGGGCTCAGCCTCCTCACATGAGACGTATAATGACTATCTGAATCGCTGGGAGCTCTAAAAAGAGAAAGGTAATAAATGCCCATGCTCCATAAAGGCCCACAGTACAGACAAGTATATGTGGGTTCAGTACCCCCAGTGGCTGCCATTGTAGCTAAATTTCTTGTTTCCTTTAACAAATGTATTTGAATACACCAGCATGTATAGGTATAGACACACACACACATACACACAGACATATATGTATGTTATAAACTATCCATTTTTACACATTTGATAAGAAACTTAACATATTTTTCTAAATGTCCTTTCTACACATAATCATATAAATTGTGAATCACTCCATGTTTGTACATATGGAACTGTTTCCTTTTTACTGACTTCTTAATATTCCATCATGTGGCTATTTAGGTAATTTCCCACCTTTTCCTATTATAAGTAACACTGAAGTAAATATTCATGTTCCATACTTCTCTGTGCACATTTCTGAGTAACAGTAGGGAATATTCCTAGAAGCAGAACTGCCAGGCAGATCAAAGCTCATGTGTATGTCGTTTTATTGTGATGGATATTGCTAAATTGCTCTTTACAGAGGCTGTACTTATTTACATAGACACCAACAATGTATGACAGTGTCTCACATCTTAAGCCAACACAGTGTGTTAACAACTTTTTGATCCACATTAATTTGATGAATGAGAAAAATAACATTTCAGTGTGGGTAAAACTTGCATTTCACTCATTACAAATGAGGTGGAGAAACTTTCAATGTGTTTACCAGCCACCTGCACTTGAAGAGCTTTAAAACATGCAGACCTCTGGATCCCACACTCAAAAATCTGATTCGATAAATCCAACAATAAGTTTTTTTTTTTTGAATACTCAAGTGATTGGGGTAGATAAAGATTTCATAAAGAGAACAGAAAAAGCATTATCTATGAAAGAAAAAATTGATACATTGTACTTCAGTTAAAACTGTAAATGTCTGTTCATTAAAAGAGAATGAAAAAAGCAGCAGACTGGGAGGAGACATTTGCAATGTATTTATTCTACAAAGAACTCAGACCAGAATATATAAAGGAGTCCTACAAATCATCAAGGAAAAAAAATCAACAACCTAACTTTTTTAGGTGAAAAAAAAGACATAAATAGGCACTTCACACATGAAGATGAATGACCAATACACATATGAGAAGAAAGATAAATTAAAACCATAATTAGATACCACTGCCTGCAGTATTCTGGTAAATATTCAATAACCAACTTTTTAAGAATAAAAAGCATTCTTTTTAGTGTAAATACTCCCACCATGGCTAATTTCAAGCTCCCAATGTGACATCATTGATAGCATAATTGGGAAGAGATACATACAGCTGACTCTCACAAACCACACAGACTGGCTCCAACACGTCACTGAGACCACTACACACCCTCCATGATGGTGAAAATGAAAAAAAAATGAGCATACAAAGTGCTGCCGAGGGTGCAGAGCAAGTAGAACTCGAACACATTGCTAGAGGGCGTACAGATTGGTACAGTCACGTTGGGAAACTGGCAGTATCTACTAAAGCTGAACATACTCTAATTCTATGACCATATATACCCCACAAAACTCATCCCCCACAGAAGCAAGTGCATACGTGATGGCTAATTTTAAGTATCATCTTGGCCAGGCCATGGAGTGCCCAGACATTTGGTCAAACACCGTTCTGGGTGTGTTTGTGAGGGTGCTTCTGGAATCAGTAGACTGAGTACAGCAGAGTGCCCTCCCTAATGCAGGTGGGCCTCATCTCGTAGAGGGCCTCCCCTTCACTGTGTCTTGAACTGGGGCATCAGTTCTTTGGTGCATTTACACTTGAACTGAAAAGTCAGCACTTTCTGGGTCCTGAGCTTGCTAGCATGCAGTCTGGAACTTACACCATCTGCTCTCCTGGCTCTCACGCCTGCAGATTCAGACTGGAACTCACCACTGGCTCAGTTTTTCCTAGGTCACCGGCTTGTGAACACAGATCCTGGGACTTATCAACATCTATAATCACATGAGACAATTCCTTATAATAAATCTTTCTCTTTCTCTCTGTCTCTGAACCTGTATGCAGGCCAAAGGAGGAGGCAGATGGAGGATACAAGAAACAGAAAGGCTGGAGGAGGATGGATCAAGACACTTACAGGGAAGGACTCAACCCCAGGGGTAATCTAAGACATGGACCTAAGACTGGTGTAACTTGGGGGGGGGGCTCTTTAAGAAAAGAAGGTAAATTTATGAATATAAAATTAGATGCAGTTATTTAGTTTAGATTATTTAAATATATTTAAATAATTAAGTCAAATTATTAATTTATTTAAAATAAAAAATCATTCACAAGAATTTTTAAAAATTATGCTAATAAATACCACAATCACAAAACCCAGAAAAATAACATGTTTATTAAGTAACTTCCTGAGACACCCCTACAATACTTTAAGAAAAAAAGTATTTTGCTGGGTATTCTTTTATTGATTCCTCTTATATCAAAGGTTCGGTGGTATTATTTTTTATAGAGATCATAGAAAAATAACAGTCTTTCTTCTAGCATAACTGATCAAAATTTGTTTTTTATTATGCAAGTTTAGAATATTTTTTCAGCTTCACAACTTCATATGGGTAATGTCATAAATTTTTAGGATTGTTGTCATATTTAGGAAAACCACTATCAAGGTCCTTTCATATATTAGCTATAGGATTTCAGGGCATGTCAAGTATTCTTACACAGTGACTCATCTTAAATATTTTTTGAATTGACAATATTCATTAGTTTCTTTATATTCTTATTGTACTGGTTTATTATGAGTTTTGTGTTAACTCACTCATGTCAGTCTTGAACAAGAAATTTAGATATTGTTTACATGATTCAGTGATAAGTTAAGAATCATAAACATACGACTTCACAGACAAGCATTCTAGCTATTGGTAACATTGCTGCAAATATGCACTCTACGTACACAGGAATTCTGATTAAATCGTATTTCACATCAAAAAAAGAAAAATGTATGACACATTTAATATTGAATATATTCCTGGCAGGAGAGAACTTCCGCTTTAACCGAACATTGATGAGAATGAATTGTTCACTTAAAGTTTTACATTCCTGATGAATGAAAAATAATTTCCTAGATTAGCTCATGGTTCTGTAGTGAATTGCCTGTTGGACCCCAAAAGATATGCCCATGTCCTTACCCCCTGAACTTGTGAATTTGACCTTATTCAGAGAAAGGATCTTTTGCAGATGTGATTAAATTAGGGATATTGTGATTATCCGGGAAAGCGCCAAATCCAATGAGAAGCACCCTTATAAGAACCAGAAGAGGAGAGGACATGGACACAAAGAAGAAGGCCACAGAGAAGACAGACAGAGACGGGAATGGTGCTGCCGCAAGCCAAGGAACGCCAGGAGCTAAAAAAGGCAAAGAAGACAGAGAAGAATTCTCCCCTAGAGCACTGGAGGAAATTGCCAGACTTCTGGCCTCCACAACTGTGAGAAAATGTGTTTCTGTTGTTTTAAGCCACCCAGTTTGCGGTAATTTGCAATGGCAGCCAGTAGGAAGCTAACACTGTTTCCATACATTCCAAACTTTGTTTCTCATCTGCTCCCCAAGCATTTCTTGTGGGATTGCAGGAAGACACATTCCTCATCTGCACCACCCTCCAGCCAGGCACCTCGAGGTGCCTGCTATGTCAGCAAGCACAGTGAACTGCAGAGAAGCCCTCGGAAGCCCTTCCCACAGCAGATGGCTGGCAATAATTTTACCACACTCAAAAGTGACTAGAAGCCTCATAAATACATTTCACTAAACCCAGACTAAACACATTCTGAACTCACCTTCCCCTTAACTGGGTCCCAACACATCCTCCCACCTCTTCCAAAGCCACTCAACGCAAGCAGAAATGTGAAGGCAAGGAAATCAGAAGGGAAAGAGAGAGACTTCTTACCAATAATCGTGGTTAAAATATCTGATACTTGAAACTTCAACAGAACACATCACCTCATGCATACTCTGCTAAGGTTTGCATCCCCAGGTCTTGGAAGGAGCTATACCAGTGGGAGGCTTTAAGCTCAAACTTCCTTAGCTTCCTGGTAATTGCCTCTGGGCCAGACTCCAGCAAGAAGGACCACACCTTTCCCTGAGATCAAAAAATGCATGGCCTACCAGAATGCTTTCCAGTGGACCTAGCTTCTAGAACAAAAGTGACACTGGCATACATGAAGAGTCCCAGGAAGACAAGAGCCCAGAAAGGGCTGAGACAAGCAAAATGACAAGAACTCCTAAGAAAGCACAAAGGGCCCCTTAAGCACATCAAGAAGAAGGAAGGTGTGGACCCACTCTTGGAGAAATACTTGGGGCAGAAAAGTCATGTCAATAGTGTGGAAGGAAAGTGAGTATGGCAAATCCAATTTTGCTTCCATATTCTAGGCAAGTTTCAAATCAGAAAGAATAAATATATGCAAGTCAGTTTAGAAGCTGATGTTACACGAAGAGGTTCTGCGAGTCTGAGGTTCTCTAAACGTGTCTCTCAGCTCATGTTTTATATCCCAGGGACTCACAAGAACTTGGGGATGAAACAGTCCAGTAACTTAAGGGCATCATGAAGGTTAGGAGAGGTGCTGGATTTCTATAGCTGAGCAGATATAGTTACAACTTTTTTTTAAATAAAAGAGGCCAATACTGTAAGTGTACGTTATCAATCTCAGGCAAGATTCTACAACAGATTGTGAGCATGCGTGTGTGTGTGTGTGTGTGTGTGTGTAAATTTTCAGGGCAAGTTTCCATAGTATCACCAGGTTTCCAGAAAAGTTTGTGACTCTAAAATGGTTAAAAGATTTTCTTTGGGAAAAAGATTTTAATCCTTGGACTCTTCTAATCCCCTCCTTCCGCAGGTGGTAAAACCAAGGACACGGGGTGGGGTGGGGAGCACATCTCCTCAAGGTCACACAGCAAAGTGGTAGGAGAATCAGGACCAACACCCAGATTTTCTGGCTCCCAGTTCAAGGTTTGTTTCTTCTTCATTTTCTTACTGCCCCACACACCCCATCACACCCCTTTCTCTTTATGAACAGCCATCATGAGTTTTCTGGGTGTGCTGTGTACCCCTTCATAGACATAGCCCAGAAAGGTACTGGAATGCTGCCTGTCTGTCTCCTTGTGGGGGCAGAGGAATTGAATCCATTTACTGCTGTTCACAGGCAATTTATTCCAAGTGATTGAAATGAGAGAAAACTGATCAGCTGGACATCAGTACATGAGAAGGGAGGGCTTGTTTCTGGCCACAGAGACCCCCAAGCCCCAGCCAGCTGACTCTGGGCCTCAGGTACCAAGACTGAGTTCCACAGTCTTGTCCCAACTGCCTGCAGAGCAGGAGGACAGACAAACATCAGGGCCCCCCGCCCCCACAGGAGCCAGAACAGATAAACCCCAACACTGGATCTCACCAGCCTTTCCAGAAGCCTGCCATGGAGTTCATACATGGTATCTCAACCCCAAACACTCCCAGATGGAAAATAGTATGTCATTATACTATGTAGCCTAGAATGTCATGGCAGGACCAAGGATTTGGTCTCAGTAAGCATGAAAATTCAGTGTGGCCCAGCCCTCAGATAGAGGATCCCCACCAGCGAACTTCCAGAAGTTCAGCAAAGCACCTCACTCAGCCTTAATCCTGACCCTGACAGCAAACCATGTACTAACTCAAGCCCTGCCTGACACGTCGCCTTCTTGATGACACCGCAGCCATACAGAGCCCAGGCAGGCCTCGTCCCAAGCTAGCACTAGATAACATAACTGAAACAACTCCAGCACCAACTTCACCCCCAGTCCTGCACTGCCTTCAGTCCTCACTGGAACTCCAATTCTGACCTCCCCCTAGGTCAAAGGCTGGTCCAGAAGGAATGATCTCTGGGCAGAGAATCACAGCTGCCCTGCAATCCTGTGGCCCTGACTGACAGCTGTCTGCAATTTGTAGCTTGAAACTGCCTTGAATAATTGTCATTTGGGTTTAAAATCTGATAGGACAGGAAGATGGCGGCGTGAGCAGGGTGGCAGAAATCTCCTCCCAACCCTATATTTATCTACGAAAATACAGCAAATACAACTATTCCTAAAAGAGAGACCAGAATACACAGGAAAGCGCACAGCGTGCAGCTACACCCAAGAGGACTCGGCACCCTAAGGGGAGGGTAGGATACGGAGCCGTGACCTGGCGGGACCCGAGCACTCCCCCACCCCAGCGCACCAGCGGGAGGAGAGGATTCAGAGCCGGGAGGGAGTGGAAGTACACCCCGCGAAATAACCAGCCCCAGTGATCTGCGTGGGGATTGCTGACACACATAGCGTGGTGTAGTGGACATCGGAGAGACAGAGGGTGCAGGATCTGAGCAGCGAACGCGCCAGGGTGCTTGCAGCAGGCTCCCAGGAAGGAAAAAAAAAAAAGAAAAGCGCGCGCTTTCTTCAGCGGTCTTAAAGAGACAGGAGCCCAGGGGAGGAGCCAGATTGCCCTGGCACACTCAGCCCAGCAGCCTGGGAGTCCTGGGGAGTTTCGGACCCCTTAGCTGGAGACTGGGAAAGCATGGCCGCACTTACACTTCTCACTGAGATCAACAGCCTCCCATTCGTTCCCACCCCGGCCAGAGATATACGGCTGCGGAATAGTGGGGCAACAGCGCCACCTACAGCACCCACACAGAATCTGCTCCTGGTGGGCGTTTTTTTGTTTTGTTTTTTGTTTTTTCTTTCTTGCTTTTTTTCTCTCTTTTCAAAGTCTTAAAGAGCGCAGCTAACATACGTGGTAACTACCAGCGACCACTTCTATAGCCATGAAAAGACAGAGGAATATGGTCCAGACTAAAATCAACCAGACAACCCCAGAGAGGGAGCCTGAAGGGATGGAAATGCACAGTCTTCCTGAAAAAGAATTCAGAATAAAAGTCATAACCATGCTGATGGAGCTACAGAGAAATGTGCAAGAGCTGAGGGAGGAAGTGAGGGAAGTGAGGAAAGACAATGCAGAAATCAGACAAGCGATCGGTGGGCATAACAACAGACTGGATGAGATGCAAGAGACTGTTAATGGAATAGAAATCAGAGAACAGGAATACAGAGATGCTGAGGCAGAGAGATAAAAGGATTTCTAGGAATGAAAGAATATTAAGAGAACTGTGTGACCAATCCTAATGGAACAATATTCACATTATAGGAGTACCAGAGGAAGAAGAGAGAGAAAAAGGGATAGAAAGTGTCTTTGAAGAAATAATTACTGAAAACTTTCCCTCACTGGGGAAGGAAATAGTCTCACAGTCCATGGAAGCCCACAGGTCACCCAACACAAGGGACCCAAGGAAGACAACACCAAGACACGTAATAATTAAGATGGCAAAGATCAAAGATAAAGACAGAGTATTAAAGGCAGCTAGAGAGAGAAAAAGATCACCGACAAAGGAAAACCCATCAGACAATCATCAAACTTCTCAACAGAAACCTTACAGGCCACAAGAGAATGGCATGACATATTTAATGTAATGAAACAGAAGCGCCTCAAACCAAGAATATGGTATCCAGCACGATTATCATTTAAATATGACGGAGGGATTAAACAATTTCCAGACAAATGAAAGTTGAGAGAGTTTGCCTCTCATAAACCACTACTACAGGATATCTTAAACGAACTGCTCTAGAGGGAAGCACCCCTAAGGCTAAAAAGATGTCACCAGAGAAAATAAAATCATAGCAAAGAAAGCAGACCATCCAAATACTAACTAAAGGCAAAGAATAAAACACCTAGTATATAAAGAATGGAGGAAGAAGAATAAGAAGGGAGGCAAATAAAGAAACATCAGACAGTGTTTACAATAACTGAACAAGAAAGTAAGTTAGATTGTTAGATAGTAAAGAAGCAACCCTTGAACCCTTGGTAACCACGAATCTAAAGCCAGCAATGGCAATAAGTACATATCCATCTATAATCACCCTAAATGTAAAAGGACTGAATGCACCAATCAAAAGACACAGAGTAACAGAATGGATAAAAAAGCAAGACCCATCTACATGCTGCCTACAAGAAACTCACCTCAAACCCAAAGATATACACAGACTAACAGTGAAGGGATGGAAAAAGATATTTCATGCAAACAACAAGGAGAAAAAAGCAGGTGTTGCAGTACTTGTATCAGACAAAATAGACTTCAAAACGAAGAAAGTAGCAAGAGATAAAGAAGGACGTTACATAATGATAAAGGGGTCAGTCCTACAAGAAGATATAACCATTATAAATATATATGCACCCAACACAGGAGTGCCAGCATATGTGAAACAAATACTAACAGAATTAAAGGAGGAAATAGACAGCAATGCATTCATCTTAGGAGACTTCAACACACCACTCACTCCAAAGGACAGATCAACCAGACAGAAAATAAAGACACAGAGGCACTGAACAACACACTAGAACAGATGGACCTAACAGACATCTACAGAACTCTACACCCAAAAGCAACAGGATACACATTCTTCTCAAGTGCAGAAGGAACATTTTCCAGAATAGACCACATACTAGGCTACAAAAAGAACCTCAGTAAACTCAAAAATATTGAAATCCTACCAACCAACTTCTCAGATCACAAAGGTATAAAACTAGAAATAAATTTTAGAAAGAAATCAAAAAGGCTCACAAATACATGGAGACTTAACAATATTCTCCTAATTAATCAATGGGTTAACAAACAAATCAAAACAGAAATCAAAGAATATATGGAGACTAATGACAACAACAACACAAAGCCACAACTTCTGTGGGACGCAGCAAAGGCAGTTCTAAGAAGAAAGTATATTGCAGTCCAGGCCTATTTAAAGAAGGAAGAACATTCCCAAATGAATAGTCTAAAGACACAATTACTGAAATTGGAAAAAGAAGAACAAATGAGACCCAAAGTCACC
>JAVSCE010019206.1:0-47676 GCA_032199065.1 Smutsia gigantea
TTGTCATTAGTCTCCATATATTCTTTGATTTCTGTTTTGATTTGGTAATTAACCCATTGATTAATTAGGAGAATGTTGTTAAGTCTCCATGTATTTGTGAGCCTTTTAGTTTTCTTTCTAAAATTTAATTCTAGTTTTATACCTTTGTGATCTGAGAAGTTTGTTGGTAGGATTTCAATATTTTTGAATTTACTGAGGTTCTTTTTGTGGCCTGGTATGTGGTCTATTCTGGAAAATGTTCCATGTGCACTTGAGAAGAATGTGTATCATCTTGCTTTTGGGTGTAGAGTTCTGTAGATGTCTGTTAGGTCCATCTGTTCTAGTGTGTTGTTCAGTGCCTCTGTGTCTTTACTTATTTTCTGTCTGGTTGATCTGTCCTCTGGAGTGAGTGGTGTGTTGAAGTCTCCTAAAATGAATGCATTGCTTTCTATTTCCTCCTTTAATTCTGTTAGTATTTGTCTCACATATGCTGGCGCTCCTGTGTTGGGTGCATATATATTTATAATGGTTATGTCTTCTTGTTGGACTGACCTCTTTATCATTATGTAATGTCCTTCTTTGTCTCTTACTACTTTCTTTGTTTTGAAGTCTATTTTGTCTGATAAAAGTCTTTCAACACCTGCTTTTTTCTCTTTGTTGTTTGCATGAAATATCTTTTTCCATCCCTTCACTTTCAGTCTGTGTATATCTTTGGATTTGAGGTGAGTTTCTTGTAGGCAGCATATAGATGGGTCTTGCTTTTTTATCCATTCTGTTATTCTGTGTCTTTTGATTGGTGCATTCAGCCCTTTTACATTTAAGGTGATTACTGATAGGTATGTACTTATTGCCATTGCTGGCTTTAGATTCATAGTTACCAAGGGTTCAAGGGTTGCTTCTTTACTATCTAACAATCTAACTTAACTTTCTTGTTAATTTATTGTAAACACTGTCTGATATTTCTTTATTTCTCTCCCTTCTTATTCTTCCTCCTCCATTCTTTCTATACTAGGTGTTTTATTGTTTGGCTTTATTTAGTATTTGGATGGTCTGTTTTCTTTGCTATGGTTTTATTTTCTCTGGTGACATCTTTTTAGCCTTAGGTGTGCTTCCATCTAGAGCAGTCCATTTAAGATATCCTGTAGTGGTGGTTTATGAGAGGCAAACTCTCTCAATTTTCGTTTGTCTGGAAATTGTTTAATCCCTCCATCATATTTAAATGATAATCGTGCTGGATACAATATTCTTGGTTCCAGGCCCTTTTGTTTCATAACATTAAATATATCATGCCATTCTCTTCTGGCCTGTAAGGTTTCTGTTGAGAAGTCTGATGATAGTCTGATGGGTTTCCCTTTGTAGGTGATCTTTTTTCTCTCTCTAGCTGCCTTTAATACCCTGTCTTTATCTTTGATCTTTGCCATCTTAATTATTATGTGTCTTGGTGTTGTCTTCCTTGGCTCCCTTGTGTTGGGAGATCTATGAGCTTCGGTGGACTGCGAGACTATTTCCTTCCCCAGCGAGGGAAAGTTTTCAGCAATTATTTCTTCAAAGACACTTTCTATCCCTTTTTCTCTCTCTTCTTCCTCTGGTACTCCTATAATGCGAATATTGTTCCGTTTGGATTGGTCACACAGTTCTCTTAATATGCTTTCATTCCTAGAAATCCTTTTATCTCTCTCTGCCTCAGCTGCTCTGTTTTCCTGTTCTCTGATTTCTATTCCATTAACAGTCTCTTGCATCTCATCCAGTCTGCTGTTAAGCCCGTCGATCGCTTGTTTGATTTCTGCATTGTCTTTCCTCACTTCCCTCACTTCCTCCCTCAGCTCTTGCACATTTCTCTGTAGGTCCATCAGCATGGTTATGACTTTTATTCTGAATTCTTTTTCAGGAAGACTGTGCATTTCCATCCCTTCAGGCTCCCTCTCTGGGGTTGTCTGGTTGATTTTGGTCTGAACCATATTCCTCTGTCTTTTCATGGCTATAGAATTGGTCAGTGGTAGTTGCCACGTATGTCAGCTGGGCTCTTTAAGACCCCCTCTTGGGGTGCCGAGTCCTCTTGGGTGTAGCTGCATGCTGTGTGCTTTCCTGTGTATTCTGGTCTCTCTTTTAGGAATAGATGTATTTGCTTCGTTTTTGTAGATCAATATAGTGTTGGGAGGAGATTTCTGCCGTCCTGCTCACGCCGTCATCTTCCCAGAAGTCTCCAGACTCTCACTTTTACAATTCCTCCTCTGTATTAACAACCTCAGGCAGTCAATTTTTTTTAGATATGATAAAACTTCACTTGTGGGGAATATGTTCAGGGAGAGCATTAGCTTCCCTGGTTCTTCCGTCCATTCCCCAAAATATGCTCTTAAGTGCAATCCTACCTGCTTGGCAGCCTGCCAGGCATAAGGAGCATGACAGCTCTTCAGTGGACTCTAGAAGCCATCTAATGTTTTATCTTAAATATCTTCCTCATTTTTTTTTAAATTGTTATTTCCCAGCTTACAGAACTAGCTGTGTTTGGGAGAATTAGAGATGACTGTATCCACATCTTTTGGAAAATTAATGTGGAAAGAGCAAAATAAGTTTGAAGAAGCAGGTTACAATGTCAAGAAGGGGTTAGAAGAGAATAAGAGAAATTATGTGAATGGATGGCTTGTTATATGCCAAACACTAGGCAGTGTTTTTCCATTTTTGTAGTTCCACAGCAGCATTAAATGAAGTAGGTACTGGTATTATCCCTGTTTTATAGATGGAGAAAGTGATCTTAGGCAGGCTGAGAAATTTGTCCAAGGTCACATGGCTAATAAGTGATGGACCCAGGGAAATGCAAACCAGAGCATCTCATGCCAAAGCCCATACCCTTAGCCCCTGTGCTACTGCGTCAGGAGTTTCAGGCAACAAGCCACAACCAAGGATGGTTTGGGGAAAAGCTTCCCCAGGAAGACTCCAAAATAGTTAGGGAGGCAGTGAACTTTTTGCTTTTATGCAGGGTGGGAATTTGGGTACTACAAAGAATGTTGGCCTCTGGAAGGCCAGGGAACTTGGACACATTTGAGTTGAAGACAGACATAAGAAAAACACCTTCACTTTCCCCCACAGAACCTGTGATCACCTTTCACTAAAAATATACACATGTGAAGAGAAATTCAAAGTAGAAGGAGTGCGTGTTCTCAGAGTTTATGCCTCATCAGAAGGGGCAAACTGCCATCAGAATGGAAGCTTCCAGATGCATAGCAATGAATCCTTCAGACCAATCAAAGTTTCAGCACTAGGTGGAGACATGGAAGGGGCTCATAAACACTAGAACTGTAGCCATCATTAAGCTCAGTTATGAAGGCGATTCAAGAAAAATATCCTGGTATCCCCTGAACTTTGTCTTTCTTTGTAATTTCTTTAATATTTGTCTAAAAATATAAATATAATTTCCATTGTACCCTGGACTAAGAGGAAGTATTCAGATCAAAATCTGCAAAATGATTAACAGGTAAACTCCTTCAGAATAAGGAAAACACATTCTAGATTCTCTTTTACCCAAAATAAAATTTCTAAAAAGATGGCTTTAAATTTACCTCAATAGTTGTTTCATTCTGGTCATCTTCATACATTTTCTTTGCAGCTGGTTCAAAAAAGACTATGTTAGTTTAAGCACTGAAAACAAAGGGCTGTTTCAATTAATTCAACTATCAAATTAGACCATGCTCAAATCACTCACACTCAGGGCCTCTGATCCCAAATTGGTAGTAATCTCAGTTGGTAAGAAGAGGGTCACTTAATAAAAAAGGATTGAAAGAATTTTATTAAAAAGAGTATATAGTGCACGTGCAGAAAGTTTGGAAAGTGGAAAGTAAAACTCATCCACATGTCCCACTAGGCCAAGGCACTTTCATATTAATATGTACTGACAGTGCCGGGCCCATTGGTAAGCAGCGTGGATACCCAGGGAAGCAAACAAGTTATGAGCTATGCTTTCCTGGAGTTTATATTCGAATGGGGCCAACAGACCAGCGAGAACACAAACAAAAAAATTCAATAGGGGAAAAATAGGACTGTGTGCATGGTGGGTTATGGGAGCACTCGGAAGAGTGTAGTTGTGTGAATCTGGGATGCCTCCTTGGAGAAGCTGAGGTTAGAAGGTAAAAGGGGTTAGCTCCATGGAATGTGGAGGTAGGGAGGGGGATGTTTAGAAGGTTCCAGGTCAAAGGAACAGAAGGAATGTGCCCATGTTCAGGAATGAGAGACCACAAGGTTCCCCAAATTAGGTGAATCATTAATGGTTTGGCATGGCTAGATTTTAGAATGAGGAGGGGAGATGGCTGACAAAGGAGTGGATAGTAAAGGTATCATGTCCTGTTTCTGCTTAATCTAAAGGGCAGTGGAGACTCATGCAATGATGCATTTGACAATAATGTCATTGTCTTCAAAGGTACGTAATTTTAACACAATAAAGATAAAATTTGTTTAAAATTAGCAACAATGTTCTATCATTGGTATTTTTACTTGACATAGATCATTGGTCTTTTCCAAGTTTTACATGGGAAATTAAATGTTCAATGTCTATATACCATTCAGTTGTGTTGATTGATGTGTTAATCATTCATTTATCATTAGACATTTTGATAATTTATTTTTTAAATAATGGTCATTTTCACTTTTTTGCTTTATTTCTTTAGAACAAATGTCTAGAAATTATTAGTTAACTTTTATTGTGGTGTAATTGATAGATATAGAAATTATATTACTTAGCCAAAGGATATAAACACTTTGTGACTTTTGAAATCTTGTGATAAATCTACTTTATATATCTTTACTTGTATTAACAAGTAAGAATATACATCAGATTTACATTTTTTGGTCAATAGACAAGTTTAAAAAAAACCCTCACTAATTAGGTAGACCAAATATTCAGTGTTTTAAAAAATTTTGGCAGTGTAGAACATTTTTCCATATCTTGTTTTTAATGTAAGTTTTCTTCCGTGAATTGTCCTTTGCTTATCTCTTGATTGGTATATTTTTATTGGCATTCAGAATTTTAAAATTAATTTCTATATTTCCAAACTTAGAGCATTGTTTCCGCCTCAGTGAAATGATAAATATTGAATTCTATGATTATTTATTCCATAATTTAATTCCTTACTATCAATTTTTTAACCTACCTCAAGCTTATTTTCTAAATTTTCATTTGTGGCTTAACAGTAGTTATTAAATAATCATTTCTGTTATGATTCTATTTTTATCATATGAAATGCATATGAAACATATGTTTTTTATCAAGGTTATTCATTCAGTTCAATGATTCATATGTCTGTTCAGACAATACAGCACAATTTTCTTACTACTGTTATATGTAGTAGCTTGATTTTGGGGGAAGAGCTAGAAATTCCCTCATTAATCTTTTTGCATATTATTTTGATAATTGTTCATGTTTTTTTCCTTTAGATGAAATTTAGAATAATTTATGACTATAACATAGACATCTCAGTCTGAATTCACAAGTTAGATATCAAATATGGAAGTTAATAGGATTCCTCAGTACCCTGGGCAGAATGCATGTGACAGTTTCCAAACACACATATGGCTACTTTATAAATGGAAAGTAAGTTCTCAGTTGCTCAAAGGAATCTAACTTACGTACTGATGTGGATGGAAGAGATGGCTTATGTGATCAAACATACTTTCTAGTGTTCCATCTGAATTTTTTCACATCAGTGGAACTTTGAACTGTCATTACCTTTGTGAAATCTGCAGTGCCTTGTATCTGAAAATTGACAGAATAAAAGTTAATTTCTGAGTAAATATCAGACAATTAAATGTTTCTCTGGCAAGCTACTATCTCAGGACTTCTCTAAACATCAGTGCCTGAAAATTGAAAATATTTATAGATGTTAGATAGATATCCTAAAATACTTGGATATGTTGATTTTGTGAAAGTTAGTATTCCATATACTTTCACTGATTTTTAAATATTTTGCTTCTCTTACAAATGACAAAAAATGATCAATAATTGATCATCAATGACCCTTTGAATTTAATCACCTAGAGAGTTTTTCTATGTGGCAGAAAGTTTAAAGAACAATGGACTTCAAGAAGGCAGAGAAAGACAGGTGCCTAATGATTTCACTCATTTGTGGAGTATAACAACAAAGCAAAACTAAAGGAACAAAACAGCAGCACACTCACAGACTCCATGAAGGGACTAGTGGTTGCTAGAGGGAGAAGGGGTAAGGAGGGAGGGAGAAAGGGATTAAGGGTCATTATGATTAGCACACATAATGTAGGCAGTCACAGGGAAGACAGTGTGGCATAGAAAAGACAAGTAGTGACTCTACAGCATCTTACTATGCTGATGGACAGTGACTGCAATGGGGTGGGTGGAGGGGACTCGATAATATGGGTGAATGTAATAACCACAATGTTGCTCATATGCAATCTTCATAAGATTGTATATAAATGATACCTAATTTAAAAAATAAAAAATAAAATGGGGATGATAGAAAACAAAACAAAACAAAACAACGGACTTCAAGAAATCCTTTAACCTTGTGGTTTTCAATATGCTTTGAATCGTATTGGTGCCTAAATCCACCATGAGCGGGGCTTTATGTCTAGGAAACCAGACAGAATTGGGCAGATTTGGGGCTGCCTTGAGAATCTTTTGCTTGGCCACCTAAATTCCCACATGAGAGCCCTGCTGTTATATACTCAAGAATAGAGGTACGGAGCACCATAGTTAAGAATATTGTTTCACTTCTCATTGAGCATCACACTGCTGGCAGCTCTATTTGAAAAATATTCTTGTGACCATTTCTTACTTCAGGATTCCTCTCATCCCCACTTCATATTTTTCTTGTGTCCCAAATCTATCTGTAAGTACTTCTATCATAGCTATAAATGTTTTATTAATGTATTTATGTATTTTTTTCACTTGGCTGAGAGCTTTCTTGAGGGCAAGTTTCAAGTCTCATTTGATTGATCACTTCAGCACCTAGCACTGTTTCTGTCATTTATTAGTTGCTTAAAAAATGTATGAGTAATTTGCAAGAGAATGAAACTGGATCACTGGCTCACACCATACACAAAAGTAAACTCAAAATGGATCAAAGACCTAAATGTAAGGCATTAAACCATGAAACTATTAAAAGAAAACTTAGGCAGGAATCTCTTGAACATGAACCTTAGTCATTCTTTTCTGGTAACATCTCCCCGGGCACGGGAAACAACAGCAAAACTAACCAAGTAGGACGACATCAAACTAACCAGCTTCTGCACAGCAAAGGAAACCATCAGCAGAACCAAATGGAAACTACTGTATGAGAAAATATTTTTGCACATGATATATCTGATAAGGGGCAAATATTCAAATTATATAGAAACTCATACAACTCAACATCTAAAAAAGCAAATAACCCAATTAAAAAATGGGCAGAGGACCTGAATAGACATTTTTCCAAAGAAGACATACAGATGGCCAACAGTCACATGAAAATATGCTCCACATCTCTAACTATCAGGGAAAAGAAAATTAAAACCACAATGAGATATCACCTCACACCAGTCAGACTGGCCACTATTCAAAAGACAAGAAATTACAAAGATTGGTGAAGAAGATGTGGAGAAATGGGAACCCTCCTACACTGTTGGTGGGGATGTAAACTGGTGCAGCCATTGTGGAAAGCAGTATGGAGCTTCCTCAAAAAACTGAAAATAGAAATACCATACAACTCAGCAATGCTACTTATGGGAATTTACCTGAAGAAAAAAAAAGCACTTATTTAAAAGGATATATGTGCTTGTATGTTCATTGCTGACATTATTTACAATAGCCAAGACACAGAAGCAAGTGAAGTGTCCAATCAATAGATGAATGGATAAAGAAGATGTGGTACATATATACTCTATTATTCAGTCATAAAAACGAAACCTTGCTATTTGCAACAACAGGATGGAGCTAGAGGGGATTATGCTAAGGGAAAAAAAACAGGCAGAGAAAGACAAATACCATATAATTTCACTTATATGTGGAATCCAAAACAAAACAAATGAACAAAACATAAATAGATTCATAGACACACAGAATATACTGTTGGTTACCACTGGGGAGATGTGGGGTGTGGAGGTGAAGGTGTGATAGAGGCACAAAACCTGTTATAAATTAGTCACAGGGATAAAAGTACAGCCTAAAGAATATAGTCAATAATACTGTAATACCTTTGTATGTTTACTACGCTTTTGGGGATGAGCATTTAATAATTAGACAACTGTAAAAAAAACTGCCTAATTTAATTGATTCTAGGTCCTTCTTTCAATTTAATTTCTGTATTTTATTTATTTTGTATGTCCCTTGATTCCTCCTGAAATGTGCCTCTCTTACTCCACCCCAACATACACAAACACCCACACACCCACAATACACATATGCATGCTGTCTTCCTTCTTTCATTCTTTACATGTCACAGCTTCTCATTTTGATTGGAAGGGGAACTCAGCAGCTTAAAAATGAGAAACCCCTCACGACTGCATTCACTTTCAGAGCAGCTGGGAAAATAGCAGTGGTACTCAGTTCAGCATAGGTCTGAAAACCTTTTTAGAGCACTGTTGATAGCAACCAGAGAGAGTCCCTCTGTGATGTGTAAATGAATTCAATAGGCCCTCTTTTGCTATTTACAACTGTGCCAAAATCTAGTGGCCAAAACATACGGCTTGGCCTGCTTAACTGACATCCAAGGAGATTGTCTTTGGGCTACCTGGTGCCAAAGCCATCAGTGAACTTGGGGTGTGGTGTGTGTGTATATGTTCATGGGCGTGTGCAAGTGCATGTGTGTATGTGTTTATGGAGTGGTAGGGGAAAGGGAGAGGATGGGAAGGCAGAAAAGCGACAATTTCTAATGTTAAAACATTGTTAGACATATGATATACTGACATGATAACATGAATCAATATTTCCTTACTTGATAGCTTGTTATAGGAATTAAGGAAGGTGCCTTATAAGCTTTTCGTAAGTGACAATCTTCTACAGCTCCATGTATGAGGATGATGTAAATTACAGTTTTATCATAGATATTAGTTTTGGTGTTCTTTGGTATATCTTTTACATAAACATTACAGAGTTTTAATTTCATCTTGTAGTTCCAATCTTATAAGAAAAACACAATTTCATAATGTACTGTTTATGAAGTTCAATATAAATTCCTAAAAATATTTTAATGCAATTACATTCAGAGAGAAAGATAAGTTGACATAAATACCTCTTACCTCATAAGATAAATGTTCCCTCATTTTTCTGGCAGTAATAGAAAGTCCAAGTTTCAGCCACATTTTATATTCAATGTGAGGACAGCAGGGTTCAAAAGCTTCATGCAAATGATTTTTGGAAATAAAACATGTCTGGAAAAAGAAGGATATGAATTCAATATTTCATTCTATGCACTTATGGGTTGAAGAAATAAGGTTTTCTCATTGATATATAACATTAAAGCTAAGTGTATAAATTATATAAGATCCATGTTATTGCCTGGAAACCTAATAAAAGGTGTACATTAATAAATATTTGTGCAATCTTGTCATTCACTAAATATTAACAGGTTAAAAGATTACATTTTCAGTAAGATATTCTTTATTCTTATCGATTTTGAAAAAGTAGAAAATGAGGTATCAAAAATCATTTAAACTGTCTAACTGAAGATATGTTTCTAAGAAACATACTTTAAGGGGAACAAACTTTTTTAGGCAACAACAAAATGGCTATGCTAATAATGAACAGACTATTGGCTATTAGGAACAAGCTATTATGAATATACAAGACATTCTGTATGTTGTTTATTTCTCTTGGTTAAGTACCTGTGAGTGGGATTGCTGGCTAATATGGTACATGTGTTTAACTTTTTAAGAAGCTGACAAACTGTTTTCAGAAGGTGTAACATTTTTACTCTCATCAGCCATATATGAGGATTTCAGTTGCTTCACATCCTTGCCAATATCTAGTAGTCACCCTTTTTATTTTTAGCCAGTATACTAGGTGTGTAGTGATATGTCAACATGATTTTAATTTGAATTTCTCTGAGAGCTAATGATATTGAGAATCTTTGTGTGTTTATTAGTCACTTGTACATTCTTTTGTGAAGTGTCTGTTCAAATCCTTGGCCCACTTTTTAATTAGGTAATTTGTCTTCTTATTTTTTAACTGTAAGAATTCTTTCTGGGTTCCTTTGTCAAGTACTTGTTCAGATAAAGATACTGTGAAAAGCTCCCTGTAATCTGTAGCTTGACTTATTCATCTTCCACCTGGTATCTTTTTAAAAGCAGAAGTTTTTAATTTTAGTGATATCCAGTTTATCAATATTTTCTTTATGGTTAGTGCTAAGAAATCTTTGTCTATCTCAATGTCTCCTGTGTTTTCTTCTATAATTTTTATACCTCCAGTTTTTATGTTTAGGCTTATGATTATTCAAAATTAATTTTTGTGCAGAGTGTATGGGGGTTGATGCTTGTTACTTTCACAGAGATACTTGCTGCTTTCAGGATATTTGTTGAAAATACTATTATTGTCAGAAATCAATTGGCTATATATATGAGGATCTATGTTTGAATTCTCTCTCCTGTTCCACTGATCTATGTTGTCTTAACATCAAGCCAATAACACATGGTTTTGCTTATAATAGATTTATGTCTTTGAATCAGATAGTGCAGGTCATCTAATGATATTCTTTATCAAATTTGTTTTGGCTATTCTAGGTCCTTTGCATTTTTATATAAGTCTTACAAGCATCTTGTAAATTTGTACAAGAAAGTCTGCTGAAAATTTGATTGGAACTGCTTTGTCCTTAAAGGTTTTCTAGAACTCAGTAGTGAAATCATCTGTATGGAGTTTTCTTTGTGGGGACTAAATAATTAAATTTGTTTTGAAATTTCTAATCCTTGAGTTGGTTTGGGTATGTGTGTATGTTTTTAAAGGCAATTTGTCTACTTCATCTAAATTCTCAAATTTATTTGCATGAAGTTGTTTTCAATATTCCTTTTAAATCCTTGTGGTATCTTTGCAATTCCTGATATTGGTAATGTGTGTGTATGTTTGTGTTCTTTCTCTATCCCTCCCTCCTTTTCTCTCTCAATTCCTCTATCCTATCCTTAGTCTTGTTAAAGTGGTTATCAATTATTAATATTTTCCATTAATCAACTTTTGGCTTTGTGGATTTCCCCTATTTTTTTGTGTCCTATTTCACTGATTTGTGCCTGGTCTTTAGTATTTATGCCCTTCTACTTTTTAAAAATTGAAGTATCACTAATATAAAATCTTATATTGGTTTCAAGTATGCAAAACAGTGGTTCAACAGTTACCCATATTATTAAATCCTCACCCCCACTAGTGCAGTAACTATTTCTCAATATAGCAAGATGTTACAGAATCATTGGCTATATTCTCCATGCTGTACTACTAATCCCTTTGACCAACTTATATTATGATTGAGAATCTTTGTGCCCCTTTATCCCCTTCACCCTCCCTCTCCCCCTTCCCCCACCCCCCAAATCCCTCCCCCATGGTAACCACCAGTCCCTTCTCAGTGTCTATGAGTCTACGGCTACTTTTTTTTGTTTTTGTTTTTATGTTACACAAATAAGTAAAGTTATATGGCATTTGTCTTTCTATACCTGTCTTATTTCACTTAGCATAATACCCACTAGGTCCATCCTTGTTTTTGCAAATGGAAAGATTTCTTTTTTTATGGCTGAATAATATTTCATTGTGTATATGTATCACATCTTCTTTATCCATTCATATATTGATGGACACTTAGGTTGCTTCCACAACTTAACTATTGTAAATAATGTGGTGATAGACATAGGGGTGCATATATCTTTTTGAATTCAGGGATTTTGTTTTCTTCAGGTAAGTTTCTAGAAGTGGAATTACTGGGTCATGTAGTATTACTATTTTAGTTTTCTTGAGGAAACTCCATACTGCTTTCCACAGTGGCTGCACCAATTACATTCCCATCAACAGTGTAAGAGTTCTCCCTTTTCTCCACATTTTAGATAACACTTGTTATTTCTTGTCTTTTGGATAGTGGCCATTCTGACTGGTGTGAGATGATATCTCACAGTGGTTTTGATTTGCATTTCCTTGATGATTAGTGATGCAGAGCATCTTTTCATATGCTTGTTGGCTAACTGTATTTCTTCTCTGGGAAAATGTCTGTTCAGGTCCTCCCCTTCTATTTATTTATATTTAACTTGTTCTACTCTTTCTAGATGATTAAGATGGAAAATTAAATTTATATTGAACGTTTCTTCTTTTCTAATATAGACATTTAAAACTTTAAATTATCCCTTTACCTCTACTTTAACTACTTTACCACTTTACCACTACTTTAACATCTCACAAATTTTGAAATGCTGTATTTTCATGAAATTTTCATTATCAAATATTGTGTAATTTTTCTTGTGATTTTTTTTTCTTTGAGCCAGTGTGTTATCCTGAAGTATATTATGTAATTTCAATATTTGGGAATTTTTCTCAATATCTTATTTGTTTCTAATTTAATTTCAATGTGGTCAGAGAACATACTCTGCAACAGATTTTCGTCTTTTGAAATGTATTGTCATTTTCTACAGGTCAGCATAATGGTTTATCACAGTGAATATCCCATGTTGTATTCTTCAGTTGTTGGATGTATCAGTGCATAAATGTTGCTTACGTCAAGTTTTTTGAGTGTTTTTCAGATCTTCTATACCCATACTGATTTTTTAAATCTTTTATTTTAATTACTCTCAGTGGCAACATCCCTAACTATGATTATAGATCTGTTTATTTCACCTGTTAGTCATGTCAGCATTGGCCATAAGAATATTGCAGTCATGTTGTTAAAAGTATACATATTTAAACTTAAATGTGTTCTTGAACTTCTTTTATCATTACGAACATTGCCTTTTTTATCTTTTGTAATATTTCTTGTTTTGAAGTTTAAATAGTCAAATATTAATATAATACATAATCTTTCTTATGGTTCCTATTTCAGTTCACTGCATTTTAAAAAACTAATGTGCATATCTTACAGACAGGATATAGTTGGATCTTATTTTTGTAATCCAAAATGACAATTTCTGCCTTTCAACTGAAGTGTTTACATCTGCATTTATTGTAAATATTGAAATGACTTGGCTTAAGCCTACAATCTTTCTATTTGTTTTCCATTTATCCTTTCTCTTTTTGGCCCATCTTTTTTAACCAAAGGCTCCTTTTATGCCTTCTTCTGATTTAATCTGATATTTTAATATCCTATTATTTCCCCTGTTGGTCTCTAAGCTGTTTCTTTTAGTTTTCTTAAATTGTTCCTCTAGTGCTAACAATCCAAAGCACAGTACCACCTCACATTTCACACACAATCTTTGCACTTCCTACTCCTATCTTCTTTCCTGACAATTCACCATTCTTACTCTTGCATCACATTTTAATACCTTTATGAGAGAATAATTCCATTCACACATCACCACCCTTTATTTCATATTTTTTAGTCTCCATGTATTGCAGGTCCCTTTTATAATGTTATTATTATTATTTTTTGCTTTAAGTAGTCAGTTATATTTTAAGGAAATTATAAGAATAAAACTTAATTGTTTATATTTAATTATCTATTTACTATTTCTGGTATTCTTCTTCTTTACCTCTAGGACTTACCTTCCACCCAAAGCATACTGTTTAGTATGCATTGTAGTACAGATCTGATGGGGAGGAATTCCTTCAACTTTCATTTATCCAAGTTTATTTTTTTCTTTTCACAATTTAAGAGGGTGTTCTATTGTTCCCTGGCCTTCATTGTTGCTGATAAAATGTGAGTGATACTTCTTTTCTGTGTTCCCAGCATACTATGTTGTCTTTTTACTCTGGTTGCTTTCCAGACTTTCCTCTTTGTTTTTTTTAGCACATTGGTATGTGTGTGTACATGTGTGTAGGTATGTGTGTTGCATGCATTTGTGTTTGAGCTATTTAGGATCCTCTCAGCTTCTTGAAACTGTAAGGTAAGTTTTCATCAACTTGAGAACATTTTGGTAATTATTTAGAAAGTATTTTTTCTGCCCAATATCATTTTCTTCTCTTTCTGCAAATTCTTTTATACACATATTACAGTTTGATGTTATACCACAGACCTCTGGAGTCTCTGTAAAGTTTAAAAGTCATGGTTATTTTTGTTTTTCATGCTATATTATTTCTATTATCTGTATTCCAGTGCACTGACTCTTTTATACTGTTATTTTGATCAGGTCTTTTTAGTTCTACTGACTCCTTTCTATATTTCCATAGTATGGGGATATTTCCTATCTTTTCTCTCATTAAGAATATATTTTCCTTTAATTATTTGAACAAATTTTCTTTTAGTTCTTTGGATCTATTCTTAATAACTCTTCAGTGTCTTTGTCTAACCCATATTCTGGTCATTTCAATGCTTGTTTCTATTCAGTGCCTCCTTTTTTTCACCCTATAGTTCACATTTCCATGTTTCTTTGCTTGTTTTGTAACTCACAATTGCTGATGATACATTGTAGAGATTCCAGCCTCTGTTATCTTTCTCTGAAAATTTTTTATTTTTGTTGTGGTAGGCAGTTCTTTTATTGTTTGATCACCTTTAGCTTGTAGGCTGAGTTTTATGATTTTCTTGCTTTTGATCAGTAGAAAACCCTAAGTATTTTCCAAGAACATGTAACTTGCTGGTACTTAAACTCCAAACTCTGTCTCTACTGTGGAGCCTGTAAGGGTTTGCTTTGAGGATTTCTTCGGGCAGATCAAGAGCAAGCCTTACTTTAGAGCATGGTATTTACTATTCTTTCCTGTCTCACCTGCATGCCTGTGGTCTTAAACAAGTCTCTTCTTTCTGGCAAGGCAGAATTTTAATGTCCTTAAATCCTAATACTCCTTGACCTCTAATATCTCTGTTCCATTCTTAACAATCTGGTAAATTTAGTTTTGCCTCTTCCTGTGTATATAAAGGCCATCCCTCAGCCAAGGGCTTGTAGAGAACCACCACAGAGACTCCCTCTGTGCGACTCCTCCTCCCAGGACTGACTCTGTAGATGGTAGCAACTTTAGCTGCCACACCTTCTGATCTCTCCCTTCTCGTTTACCAGCATCACCATCTTCTGCTCAGATTCATGCTGCACTGTGGTTGGGAATCATCCTAGGCAGACAGTCAGGGTGAATGTTGGGCTTATTTTGTGAACTTTTTCTTCTCTCAAGGTCCCAGACTTACATTGCCTGTTTCCTAATGGCAGCAAACATTTGCCTCATATATTTGGTCAACTTCTATGGCCACTTTGGTGAGTATGCTAGTTTTCTACCAGTAACTCCTTCATAGCCAGAAGAAGAAGGCTACAGTATTTTCATGCAAATCCTAGATATCATATAATTTTACTTATAAATATTCTAACATGCATCAATGAATAACAGAGACATTTTAGCATTTTCCCCTTGCCTTCTTCCACCTTAAATGCCAGGGACAGTGCTGCAACATGTCATATCATGTAGTATATGGTACCAAGTTTTCCCACTTCTAGTGGTGCTAAGATTGTCCTTAGGTGGTGTCAGTCTGGACCTTTCATTACAAAGTTTCCCATTAACATTCCACTTAGTAGCTTTAGCATTGATTGTTGGTTGTTGTGTAGATCCATCATTTCATTAGGGATGGAAAATGAGATGTTCTAATTCTCTTATTCTGCATTTGTTAGGAGAAATTCTTCTCTACAGAAGAATTATTTTTCTTCATATTTTTTGGTTACCTCAGAAGAATTCATTGAGGAAAGGCAGGGTACATGTTTAATTCATTCTCTTTTAGGAAAACAATTCATTTTTAGACTAATAATTTAATATCCCAGAAATCTTTTTTTAAATAATTTATTTTGGTACCATTATTCTACAATTACATGTGCAATATTATGGTTATTAAACTCCCTCTTCATCAGGTCCCCCACACCGACCCCATTACAGTCACTGTCCATCAGCATAGTGAGATGCTATAGAATCACTGCTTGTCTTCTCTGAGTTATACAGCCCTCCCCATGCCCCCCCAACATTACATCTGCTAATCGTAATGCCCCTTTTTCCCCCTTATCGCTCCCTTCCCACCCATCTTCCCCAGTCCGTTTCCCTTTGGTAACTATTAGTCCGTTCTTGGGTTCTGTGAGTCTGCTGCTGTTTTGTTCTTTCAGTTTTTTTCTTTGTTCTTATACTCCACATATGAGTGAAATCATTTGATACTTGCTTTTTCCGCCTGGCTTATTTCACTGAGCATAATACCCTCTAGCTCCATCCATGTTGTTGCAAATGGTAGGATTTCTTTTCTTCTTATGGCTGAATAATATTCCATTGTGTATATGTACCACCTCTTCTTTATCCATTCATCTACTGATGGACACTTAGGTTGCTTCCATTTCTTGGCTATTGTAAATAGTGCTGCAATAAACATAGGGGTGCATCTGTCTTTTTCAAACTGGGCTGCTGCATTCTTAGGGTAAATTCCTAGGAGTGGAACTCCTGGGTCAAATGGTATTTCTATTTTGAGTTTTTTGAGGAACATCCATACTGCGTTCCACAATGGTTGAACTAATTTGCATTCCCACCAGCAGTGTAGGAGGGTTCCCTTTTCTCCACATCGTCATCAACATTTGTTGTTGTTTGTGTTTTGGATGTTGGCCATTCTCACTGGTGTAAGGTGATATCTCATTGTGGTTTTAATCTGCATTTCTCTGATGATTAGCGCTGTGGAGCATCTTTTCATGTGCCTGTTGGCCATCTGAATTTCTTCTTTAGAGAAGTGTCTATTCATGTCCTCTGCGCATCTCTTAATTGGATTATTTGTTTTTTGTTTGTTAAGGTGCGTGAGTTCTGTATATATTTTGGATGTCAACCCCTTATCAGATACGACATTTATGAATATATTCTCCAATACTGTAGGATGTCTTTTTGTTCTACTGATGGTGTCCTTTGCTGTACAGAAGCTTTTCAGCTTCATATTGTCCCACTTGTTCATTTTTGCTTTTGTTTCCCTTGCTCGGGGAGATATGTTCATAAGAGATTTTTGCCTATATTTTTTTCTAAAAGTTTTATGGTTTCATGACTTACATTCAGGACTTTGATCCATTTTGAGTTGACTTTTGTGTATGGGGTTAGACAGTAGTCCAGTTTCATTCTCTTACATGTAGCTGTCCAGTTTTAACAACACCAGCTGCTGAAGAGGCTGTCATCTCCCCATTGTATATCCAAGGCTCTTTTATCAAATATTAATTGACTGTATATGTTTGGGTTAATGTTTGGATATTCTATTCTGTTCCACTGGTCTGTGGGTCTGCTTTGGTGTCAATACCAAATTGTCTTGATTACTGTGGCTTTGTAGTAGAGCTTGAAGTCAGGGAGCATAATTCCCCCTGTTTTATTCCTCCTTCTCAGGATTGCTTTGGCTATTCGGCGTCTTTTGTGGTGCCATATGAATTTCAGAATTATTTGTTCCTGTTCATTGAAGAAAGCTGTTGATAGTTTGATAGGGATTGCGTTGAATCTGTAGATTGCTTTAGGTAGTATAGCCATTTTGACAATATTTATTCTACCTAGCCAAGAGCATGGGATCAATTTCCATTTGTTAGTGTCCTCTTTAATTTCTCTTAGGAGTGTCTTGTAGTTTTCAGAGTACAGGTCTTTCACTTCCTTCGTTAGGTTTATTCCTAGGTATTTTATTCTTTTTGATGCACTTGTGAATGGAATTGTTTTTCTGATTTCTCTTTCTGTTAGTTCATCGATAGTGTATAGGAAAGCAACAGATTTCTGTGTGTTAATTTTGTATCCTGCAACTTTGCTGAATTCAGATATTAGTTCTAGTAGTTTTGGAATGGAATCTTTAGGGTTTTTTATGTACAGTATCATGTCATCTGCAAATAGTGACAATTTGACTTCTTTACCAATCTGGATTCCTTGTATTTCTTTGTTTTGTCTGATTGCCGTGGCTAGGACCTCCAGTACTATGTTGAATAACAGTGGAGAGAGTGGGCATCCCTGTCTTGTTCCTGATGTTAGATGAAAAGCTTTCAGCTTCTCGGTGTTAAGTATGATGTTAGCTGTGGGTTTGTCATATATGGCCTTTATGATGTTAAGGTACTTGCCCTCTATACCCATTTTTTTGAGAGTTTTAATGATGAATGGGTGCTGAATTTTGTCAAATGCTTTTTCAGCATCTATGGAGATGATCATGTGGTTTTTGTTCTTCTTTTTGTTGATGTGGTGGATGATGTTGATGGATTTTCGAATGTTGTACCATCCTTGCATCCCTGGGATGAATCCCACTTGATCATGGTGTATGATCCTCTTGATGTATTTTTGAATTCGGTTTGCTAATATTTTGTTGAGTATTTTTGCATCTACGTTCATCAGGGATATTGGTCTGTAATTTTCTTTTTTGGTGAGGTCTTTGCCCGGTTTTGGTATTAGAGTGATGCTGGGTTCATAGAATGAGTTTGGAAGTATTCCCTCCTATTCTATTTTTTGGAAAACTTTAAGGAGGATGGGTGTTATTTCTTCTCTATATGTTTGGTAGAATCAGAGGTGAATCCATCAGGTTCAGGGGTTTTGTTCTTGGGTAGTTTTTTGAGTACCGATTCAATTTTGTTGCTGGTGATTGGTTTGTTTAGTTTTTCTGTTTCTTGCTTGGTCAGTCTTGGAAGGTTGTATTTTTCTAAGAAGTCGTCCATTTCTTCTATGTTTTCCACCTTGTTAGCATATAGATTCTCATAATATTCTCTTATATTCTTTGTACTTCTTTGGGGTCTGTCGTGATGTTTCCTTTCCCATTTCTGATTGTGTTTATGTGTGTAGATTCTCTTTTTCTCTTAATGAGTCTGCCTAGGGATTTATCTGTTTTGTTTTTTTTTTCAAAGAACCAGCTCTTGGTTTTATAGACTTTTTCTATTGTTTTATTCTTCTCAATTTTATTTATTTCTTCTCTAATCTTTATTATGTCCCTCCTTCTGGTGACTTTGGGCCTCATTTGTTCTTCTTTTTCCAATTTCAGTAATTGTTTCTTTAGACTATTCATTTGGGAATGTTATTCCTTCTTTCAATAGGCCTGGATTGCAATATACTTTCCTCTTAGAACTGCCTTTGCTGCGTCCCACAGAAGTTGTGGTTTGTGTTGTTGTTGTCATTAGTCTCCATATATTCTTTGATTTCTATTTTGATTTGGTCGTTAACCCATTGATTAATTAGGAGAATGTTGTTAAGTCTCCATGTATTTGTGAGCCTTTTTGATTCCTTTCTAAAATTTATTTCTAGTTTTATACCTTTGTGATCTGAGATGTTGGTTGGTAGGATTTCAATATTTTTGAATTTACTGAGGTTCTTTTTGTGGCCTAGTATGTGGTCTATTCCGGAAAATGTTCCATGTGCACTTGAGAATAATGTGTATCCTGCTGCTTCTGGGTGCAGAGTTCTGTAGATGTCTGTTAGGTCCATCTGTTCTAGTGTGTTGATCAGTGCCTCTGTGTCTTTACTTATTCTCTGTCTGGTTGATCTGTCCTTTGGAGTGAGTGGTGTGTTGAAGTCTCCTAAAATGAATGCATTGCTGTCTATTTCCTCCTTTAATTCTGTTAGTATTTGTTTCACATATGCTGGCGCTCCTGTGTTGGGTGCATATATATTTATAATGGTTATATCTTCTTGTTGGACTGACCCCTTTATCATTATGTAATGTCCTTCTTTATCTCTTGCTACTTTCTTCGTTTTGAAGTCTATTTTGTCTGATACAAGTACTGCAACACCTGCTTTTTTCTCTTGTTGTTTGCATGAAATATCTTTTTCCATCCCTTCACTTTTAGTCTGTGTATATCTTTGGGTTTGAGGTGAGTCTCTTGTAAGCAGCATATAGATGGGTCTTGCTTTTTTATCCATTCTGTTACTCTGTGTGTTTTGATTGGTGCATTCACTCCATTTCATTTATGGTGATTATCGATAGATATGTACTTATTGCCATTGCTGGCTTTAGATTGTTGGCAAAGGGTTGCTTCTTTACTATCTAACTTAACTTTCTTGTTAAGTTATTGTAAACACAGTCTGATGTTTCTTTATTTCTCTCCTTTCTTATTCTTTCTCCTCCATTCTTTGTATACTAGGTGTTTTATTTTTTGCCTTTTGTTAGTGTTTGGATCGTCTGCTTTCTTTGCTCTGATTTTATTTTCTCTGTTGTCATCTTTTTAGCCTTAGGGGTGCTTCCCTCTAGACCAGTCCCTTTAAGATATCCTGTAGAGGTGGTTTATTAGAGGCAAACTCTCTCAACTTTAGCTTCTCTGGAAATTGTTTAATCCCTCTGTCATATTTAAATGATAATCGTGCTGGATACAATATTCTTGGTTCGTGGCCCTTCTGTTTCATTACGTTAAATATATCATGCCATTCTCTTCTGGCCTGTAAGGTTTCTGTTGAGAAGTCTGATGATAGTCTGATGAGTTTTCCTTTATAGGTGATATTTTTTCTCTCTCTAGCTGCCTTTAATACTCTGTCCTTATGTTTGATCTTTGCCATTTAATTATGTGTCTTGGTGTTGTCTTCCTTGGCTCCCTTGTGTTGGGAGATCTGTGGGCTTCCGTGGACTGTGAGACTATTTCCTTCCCCAGCATTGGAAAGTTTTCAGCAATTATTTCTTGAAAGACACTTTCTATCCCTTTTTCTCTCTCTTCTTTCTCTGGTACTCCTATAATGCGAATATTGTTCGTTTGTATTGGTCACACAGTTCTCTTAATATTCTTTCATTCCTAGAGATCCTTTTATCTCTCGCTGCCTCAGCTTCTCTGTATTCCTGTTCTCTGAGTTCTATTCCATTAACAGTCTCGTACATCTCATCCAGTCTGCTGTTAAGCCCGTCGATCGCTTGTCTGATTTCTGCATTGTCTTTCCTCACTTCCCTCACTTCCTCCCTCAGCTCTTGCACATTTCTCTGTCCATCTATCAGCATGGTTATGACTTTTATTCTGAATTCTTTTTCAGGAATACTGTGCATTTCCATCCCTTCAGGCTCCCTCTCTGTGTTTGTCTTGTTGATCTTAGTCTGGACGATATTCCTCTGTCTTTTCATGGCCATAGAAGTGGTCGCTGGTAGTTGCCACGTATGTCAGCTCGGCTTTTTAAGAGTTTAAAAAGAAAAAAAAAAGAATAAGAAAGAAAGAAAGAAAAGAAAAAAGAAAGAGAAGAAAAAACAAAAAACAAAAAACCAAACAAACAACAACAAACACACACACACACACACACACACACACACACACACACACACACACAAAAACGCCCAGTGGGAGTAGATTCTGTGGGGATGCTGTGGGTGGTGCTGTTGCTCAGCTATTCTGCAGCCATGGCCGTGCCACTCCACAGGGCCCTTTATTGCTCTGGCCGTGGTGGGAATGAATGGGAGGCTGTTGATCTTTGTGGGAAGTCTATGTGCGGCCACCCTTTCCCAGTCACCAGCTTAGGGGTCTGAAACTCCTCAGGACTCCCAGCCTGCTGGGCTGAGTGTGCCGCGGTGATCCGGCTCCTCTGCTGGGCTCCTGTCTCTTTAAGACCGCTGCAAAAAGTGCACGGTTTTCTTTTTTCTTTTTTTTTTCCTGTGATCCAGTTGCAAGCACCCTGGCGCATTCCACGCTCAGATCCTGCACCCTCTGTCTCTCCAATCACTGCTTCACCATGCGATGTGTGTCAGCGCTCCCTGCGCAGATCACTGGGGCTGCTTATTTCACGGGGTGTACTTCCACTCCCTCCCGGCTCTGAATCCTCTGCTCCCACCCGTGCTCTGGGGTGGTTGAGTGCTCATGTCCTACTGGGTTGCGGCTCCGTATCTTACCTGCCTCGCAGGGTGCCATGTCCTCTCAGGCGTAGCTGCACCCTGTGCATTTTCCTGTGTATTCTGGTCTCTCTTTTAGGAATAGCTGTATTTGCTGTATTTTCATAGGTGTATATAGTTTTGGGAGGAGATTTCTGCTGCCCTGCTCATGCCACCATCTTCCCAGAAGGGTCCCAGAAATCTTATTGGAAACTAATTTTTTATCATTATCAATATATCAAATATATTTATGGGTTTCAGTTGTTTGTAGTCATTGTTCTTTGTGAATTCAAATTGAGCCAGTGGGAGCCCCTGTTGCTTCAAGAATTTTGTCCTCTTTGCTCGACTTTTCTATTAATATATCCTAGCTCTCTGACTTTTTCCATTCCTTACTCTCCAAATTATGATATTGATAGTTAACATGTTCATCTAATTTCCCTGAGACACCTCATATAAACAGTTTTTCTGGTTAAATATTTCTGTCAGTATGATAGGTTAACTTTGAAAGCCATTTTACCAGGACATCATACTGGGTAAGTACAATTCTGTAACAAGTTTTGTTTCTTTATCATTCCTATTTAAAAAATTTTTTCACCAGACTGTAAACATATACAAAGTAAAGAAGTACCCTTAAATTTGATACTAGACATTTAACAAGATATGATGTTTTCTGACCTCCACTACAGTTTTGCAGGTAGCAGAATATGTCATGGGAGTATTAGTTAAGCAATTTGTCTCTCCTATTATTTCCCTGCTGATCACATAGTCTTTGTAAGTTTCCTGATAATCTTTCTCCTCTGACTCCCAGAGTATTTGGTCAATTCTCAGACCTGGCTTTGATCTTTGAAGCTGTTCAGGAACAAAAGGAGAAATACATATGCCAGTTAATAACCAAAACTATCTAAGTTTTGGCGTTTTTCCTTTGGTTTAAATAATTTTAGTATGCACATACTGCTTTGAGAAGACTTATTACTTGTATCTTTTTAAGCAAATTTACTACATTAGCAATGATTTATAAACAAAGTCTTAAATTCCCAAAGTCAAAATTCTTAAATACTGCAACTTTCTGACTCCTCCCCCTCAGCCAACATAAATCTACCTTAGAATGGCTAATGCCCAACTCAGATAAATGTAAGATGAATACAGCTGACATTATCATTTTCCATCTTAAATATAATCATTGATGGTTTATTACCTATGGGACAGTATAGCTTAAAAGGTATGGATAATGTTATCTGTTGTGTCTGGACAAGGAAATGGCTGTTTGGGTGGTAGCCACTGTCCTAAAAAAAAGAAACACATGCAGTTCTTAACACAAAAAACTATTAATTCTCACTTTTATTAAATTTTTAACTAATGTTCACAAGCACATTTATAAATAACTGTCTTACCTTTATCATGCCTGAAAGTATTATATAAATTCCTTTGGGCTCATCACCTTCTTCAAATATATCATTTTCACAATCAAATGTTACAACTCTGGCTCTTTCCTAAAAGGTATCACCAAATATGTAAGCTATGAACAATAATTTAGCCATGATTGGGGATTTTTAAGTTTAGATCTTAATAAAAGCTTTTAATTTTTAAAGTAAATATCCCTTAAGATCTGAGATTTTGTGTTAGTAATAAATTTGTAAAAAACGTAGGAATTCTGAACAGTAAACAGAGGAAGGTAGATATTCATAGATATATATAGCTTCAGAATGGGTATTTATACATGGAATGGGAAAGAAAGAATCTAATGTAGGAATAAGAATGTAATGGAAGGATGAAAATATTTCATCTGGATGAAAAATAATCAGGACAGATGCAGGCTAATGGCACATATATGTCCCATGCCTACTCATGCTCTAAATAGCTCTTAAAGAAGTTAAAAATTCATTCAAACTATTTTAAACAAGTGGAAAAAATATCATTGGTCTTTTGGCATCAAGCAGATATAGAAAAATAATGTTATCAAAACAAGTTAGACCCGTTTATTTTGTTCATTTCATAAACATTTATTGAGCACCTGGTACATAATATGCAAAGTGCTAGGGGCTGGTTATTCAAAATATGGATAAGCTAAAAAACATAGTATGGAGAGAGATGTAAAGATAATTGCAATGTAAGGTACTTAATACTATAATAAAGGTATATAATGGATACAGTGGTGGCACCTTTGTCCTCCAAACTCAGCATGGACCATAGGGTGGTCCTCTGCTGGGGGGCTGTTTCACCCCAAAGCCTCATTTTTTGAGTAACTTTGGCAGGGATGTTTCCAGAGAAGCAATAAGCAGGGAAGGTTTGAAAAAACAAGTGAACATAAAGGACATTTCAAGAAAAGTAGCACCGACAGAGGAATGGAATTAGAAAACACTGTAAAGTGTTTGGGCTGCCATGAATGATTCCATACAAATAGAGTATGGGATATATGATGAATGCACAGCATAGGACAAAAATAGAGAGGTAGGCAGGAAGAAGACTGTGGAAAAACTTTGCATGTCATTGAAAGGGATTTGATTTTATCCTACAGGCAGTAAAAGACATTTAAAGAATTTTAAACTGGAGAGTATCAGCTAAATTTTCATTTTCAAAAGATCATTTGTCAGTTCATTAAAGATGGTATTACTAGGAAATAAAAATATTACCTGAATGAATCTTATATGGTTTTCATTTTTAGCTAGCCATGGAATATGGTACAGTGCTTCTTCAACAGTAAGAGGCTTGATAATAGGTTGAAAGTCACGTATCTCTCTTTTTTTGGCCATTATTAACTGAAACCGTAAAATTTAAGAAAGGAGATGAATGACACTGGTGTTCATAGAATGTTTAAAACAATTATGGCTTTGTACTATTTCCTTTTCTTGCTCTTCTGAGATTTTTGTTTTTCTGTAGAAACCTCCAACCTCTCTCCTCTTAACAGCATTTTTCTGTAATCACTACTCTGAAGTCATAGATTAAACTTTTAAAAGTAAACCTTCTGAGCAGATAGGTAACAGTGCACAAATCATAAGTGTGCACTCAAAAAAGGTTTACAATGTGAAAATATCTGTGTAATCAGTGCTCAAATTGAGAAATAAAGCATTTAGTGCACCCAAGAATACTTTGTTATGTTATCCTATAGTTACTATCCAAAGATGAGTACTGTTCTTCTATATTACCAGAGTTTAGCATTGTCTGGCTTTGAGCTTTATCTGCACAAAATTTATGAATATGTACTTCCTTATATCTGATTTCATTCCCTCAACATTATGTTTCTAGATTCATTATAATGTTGCAGGGAGCAAAAATTCATTCACGTCATTTTCATTTATTGTATAGGATTTGGTTGTATGAATATACCAAAGCTTTATCTACTGTTAATAAACATTTGGGTTCCTCCAGTTTGGGGCTTGCATATGCTACGATGAGTGTTTGTTTCTTGTACACATTCCTGTTGGCTGTATGGTTATATAATCTAATTGCTGGGTCACAAGGCATGTATATGTTCAAATTTATTTGACTCTGCCAAACAGTTTCCCCAAAGTGATTAAATTAATGTACACTCCCACTCTCATGTTCCAATTGTTCCACATTGTTGCCTATACCTGGTATTGTCATTTAAAAGAAAAAAATTAGGCTTAATTAGTTTAATTAGATTGTGCATTGGTATTTTATTTCAGTTTCTGTGGACTTTTAGGAGCTCTCTGTATATTCTGGATATTAAATCCCTATTTATACATGATTTATAAATAATCTTTCTCATTCTATGGGTTGCATTTTTATTCTGTTGACAATGCCCTTTGGTGCACATGAAATGCATCATGTGCATTTAAAATAATTTTTTCATGAAGCACAAACTGTTTTTTCTTTTGTTGCCTGTGCCTTTTGCGTCATTTCCAAGAAATCACTGCCATATCTAATGCCTGAAATCCTTGCTCTATGTTCCCCTCTGAGAGTTTATAGTTTTAGGTCTTACGATTAGGTCATGGATTCATTTTGAGTTAATTTTTATACGTGTTAGGTATTAGGTAAAGGGTCCATCTTCATTTTTTATTTTGCACGAGGATACCCAGCTTTCCTATGCACAGAGTAAAGTTGGATCATGTTTTTTTGTTCATTTTGCCAACCTTTGTGTATTGATCGGCAAGTTTAATTCACTTACATTGAAGGTAATTACTGATAAGGGAGTACTTCTGTCATTTTACTATTTATTCTACATGGTTTATAGTTTTTTGTCCCTGTTTTCTTTTGTATTTAGTTGATTTTTTTTTTTTGGTACTGAAACACTTAAATTTCTTTTTCATTTTTTTTTTTTTTTGTATATTCTTTTTGGTTACCATGAAGGTTATGTTTAACATCCAAGGGTATAACACTCTGATTTGAATTTATACCAACTTAACTTCCATAACATATGAAATTCTGCTCTTTTAACAGCTCCATCCCCACTCCTTTCAGTTATTGATGTCACAGAAATATCATCTTACATTGTGTGTCCAAAACCAGAAACTAATAATTTCTTAAATTTATTAGTCTCTGAAGTTATGTAGAAAGGAAATGTGGAGTTATAAGCCAAAGTTATAGTAATACCAGATTTTAGACTAATAAGTGTTTTTTAAATGTCTTACTCTCTCAAATCATGTAGAAAACAAAAACTGGTGTTAACAAATGATTATTATAATAATACTAGCTTTTATAATTGCCCAGGTATTTATTTACCTTTACTGAGATATTTATTTCTTCATATGGATTCACATTATTGTCTAGTGTCCTTTCATTTCAATCTGTAGGACTCCTTTATCATTTCTTTTAGGACAGGCCTAGTGACAATGAACTCCCTCAGATTTTGTTGATCTGGGAATATCTTAATTTCTCCTTCATGTCTGAAGGACAGTTTTTCTGGAAATAGGGTTCTTGGTTAACAGTTTTTTTTTCCTTGTAGCACTTTGGATACATCAGCCCACTTCCTTTGGCCTCCAAAGTTTCTGATAAGAAATCTGATGATAATCTTATTGAGGATTCCCTCTTTGTTTCTCTCTTGTTGACTTTAAAATTTCTCTTTTTGTCTTTTGGCATTTGATTATAATGTCTTAGTGTGGGTCTCCTACTTGGAGTTCACTGAACTTTTTAGATGTTAATATTCAAGACTTTTATCAAATTTAGGATGTTTTCAGAATTATTTCTTCAAATTGTCTCTCTGTCCCTTTCTCCCTCCCTTCTCCTTGTGGGTCTCCCACAGTGCATATGTTGGTCCACTTGATAGTGTCCCACAGGTTCCTTAGACTGTGTTCACTTTTCTTCAATCTTTTTCTTTCTGTTCCTCAAATGTGATAATTTCCATTGCCCTACATTCAAGGTGACTGATTCTTTCTTCTGCCAGATCAAATATACCTTACCGTTCTTGCCACATGCCTGTTACATATTTTAAGTTCAATTCATACTTAAGGATTTCAGGTTTTTAATTGTTATTGTGAATAGAATACTTTTCTACATTTCCTTTAGCTGGGGAAGAATTTTTAATATTTATCTTGTTACTGGATATCCTATTGAATTTTCTTATTAACCCTACAGCTTTTAAGCTAATTCCCTAGGATCTTAAATTAAACAATCAACAATAACAGTTTTCTCCTCTTTCCAAAATTTCCATCACTTAATTTTCTTTCTCTTTTTTTTTTTAAAGAAAGACATTTAAAGTCCTGGCTAAGACTTCCAACACAGCATTCAATAGTACTATTCATTATTATTGCTTGGAATAGTACTATTCATTATTATTTTGTTCCTGACTTTAACAGGAAAACTAACTGTTTTGCCATCTAATACAATGTTTGATTCATATTTCTAATAGGTACCCTTTATCCAGTTAACAATGTTACTTCTCTTATTAGCTTTGCAATATTTTTTTCAACATTCTCAAAGAGGGTTAGATTTTATCAAATGGCTTTCCTGCTTTTATCCCTTAGTGAGTTTTATAGCTATTTTTGGATATAAAACCTTAGTCATAGTTTATTATGCTTTTAATATGTTGCCAGATTCAATTAGCTACTATTATTTTAATAAGTCTTGTATGTGTATTCATAAGCATAATAAATTTATGTTTTTTTTCTTATACGATTCTCAATTTGGGGAATAAATTTCATACTCACAGAATTAGTTAGGTCCCTCTTTATCTTTTACATGTCACATTATCATTTAAATAACTTAGAGAAAGGAAATGTAGTTGATTATTACCATATAATTGAGTGTGCTTATAGATCATAGTTTCTGTGAGAAAAAAGTTGTTTCAGTATCACAGATAATTCTCAGGAACATATTGATAACCACTCTAGCTTAGGATGAGAAACAGGTTTATCATACCCTTGGCTTGGGAGCAAAGCATACAAAGTGATGGTCCCTCACTGTAGCAAGAAAGGAAAAAGATGTCGATCACCAGAGCTACAGGAAATAAATTCTCAGCGGTGGGTGCTTTTCTTTAGACCATTATTTTAAGTTAGATATTCATATCTCAGTGAAGGCCTATATTGGATAGAGCCAAAGATTTGAAGATCATGAATGTCTATATACCAACTAAGTATATTTGATTTGAAAATATTCTACCCTACCTTATTAATTTCAGAACCTTCAACTTCATGAATAATTCCTTTTAACCTGAAAACATTAACAATTTCTCTAGCCAAATTAAGCATAACATTAATCTCTTCCTTTGTTTTCATAGTGATAGTAATTTCTGGATGATCATACTCTAAGTAGCCTGAAAAATAACAAAATATTTTCAGATGAAATAAGGATATTACTTAAATGTTTCATGTGGACAATAAGCTAATACTTCTGCCTCAATCCATAAGTACAAGCCTAAACACAGGGAAATGAATTTCTTCCTGCTGAGGCCTCTACAATCACTCATAAGTCATAAAGGGTTGCAGAGTTCTACCTGCAGCTCATACTTGTGCCTGAGCCCATGGGGGACAAATGACCCCCGTCCTAGGATCAGTTATACTGATCCATCTGCACTGTACACCAAGAGTCTCTTCTGGGCTGTAGTTTCACAGCTCACGATCTGCTTTTCTATTCTCTTGGAATCAGGAAACTTTTACTATAGGCTCTGCAGATATGGCTTCTGATTAAATCCTCTCACTCAGCCTGAGTCATTGTTCACCCACATTTCTGTGCATCGACATGGCTCATCCATCTATGATCTTCTGCCTGTCTGGTCTGGATTCATGAATGTGTACATAAAGTTTCACCCACTTAAGATTCTACATTTAGGCTTTTTCTTGGTCCTGACTTCATTTCTGGCTTGACAACTATCTTCCATAAAAGGTATCTCAAGCCTGGCCTCATTCTCATGCTAGGTGTGTCCTTTTACTACCCATGATCTGGTACCAACCCCCTTCTTCTCCACACACATGAACACTACCATAGGAGTGTGTCTGTCATACTAATAAGATTTGTCCTGCACTAGGAGCATGGCCTGGCATGACTTGGAGAATGGGCTCTTGTTGTGTTTGTGAACTGAGGATCCCAGCAGTCACACAGGAATCTCTGAGACTCTGTTCTGATTTCAACTCATTAGAAAGCTTAAATCCTCAGATGGCAGCACTGCAGCAAGTGGAAGAAAAAAATAACTTTTTTCTTTGTGTTGTTAGGAAGGTATATGTACTTCTGGTTTGAAAGAAAGTAGAATTTAAAAGGTGATAATAATATGTGTAATCATACATGCTAATACATTTTCTTTAAACAAGTTAAAAGGCCTTTATTGGGGTATAAGGCAGAGGGAACAAGTGAGGAGAGATAAAAGTACACTATTCTTATCCAGCCAAAGATATGATCATATTGATTGTTGAAGTTGTCTATTTTATTCTTAGTAGTAAATAAGTTTCCTCACAGATCAATTTAGTTATCAAAAACATTACCTCATGAAGAAATGATGGTAAGAGATGTCCATGCTGAATCTTTAGGATGGGAGTACTTACCTAGCTCTTTCATAGCATGTCCTGCATTCTTTGTTACCCTCCTTAACAGCATCTATGGAGCAAAAGAAGTATTATCCCCATTGGAAAACAAGCTGTTGTGACAGGTTTTTACATTTGCAACTGATGGATTTTTTTGTGTGTATGCAATTGATGGATTTTTAACCTAAAGAAATATAATGGAGAGCCTTTTAAAGAGTAGAATAGAATTTTGTGCAATGAACTTTATTTTGTTCCAACAAGAGTGGTGGAGAGGCTTAGAAGCAAGCATTACCTAGGGTGATTTTGAGAAAACTGAAGGTGAGTCATATATTTTTCCTTAAGGTAACTTGTTTTAGGATACTATTGATTATGAAAATTATAGGCATGGTAGGTACTTTCTCATTCAACTTTATGAGCATCTCCAAATTTGGCACACGGGCAACTTTCAACATTAAGTGAGGTAGAAGGTTTGGCTGAGCCATGGGAGAGCAGAAATGAGGACTAAAATTGGGCAACATCTGAGAGATTCAAGTCCTTTTGTATTTTCTACTGTGTATCCTCAAATTCCAGTGCTAAAAATGAGTGGTTATAAAAGGTAATAAAATTCAGTAAAATAGTTTTAAAATTACAGGGGGTGAAGAGCATACTGTTTTTTTATGTTCAATTTTTTTTAACTATAAAGCTTTGAGCATATGATAGATAGCACTCAAATGTTCTACATTTCTTTGAAAGGAAAATATTGAACTTCACATGGCTGTCAAACTTGTGGGCATGTATCTGTGTTAATATGTCTCAATTGAGAAAATAAAAAATAAAATCTAGAAAGTAGGTCCTAGAATTCTCTTTGCTGTTTGCTAGCTATGTGACTTTGAGCATAATTATTTAAGCTCTCTTGGCTTCATTTTTCTCATCAGTATAATGATGGAATTAGACAAGTTTGCCTTCTGGATAAGTTATGGTTATTTCTTTCTATTTGCCAGATTCCTATCCTTTACTTCTTTTACTATATGCTACAGGAAAATCAGGGATACAGAAAGAGAGAAGGAGACTGGGAAATTATGAGGAAGCTCTAGTCAAACTGCCATCACTTCTCACCCTCCAGTATTTCCTATTTAATACATCTGTAGCTTGGCACATCCTGGAATTTGCACTGGGGAGGGAATTGACCATTGCACATGGGATTCATGACAGCTTTCACAAAGACTTGTATTCCAAGAGGCTTGTAACTTGTTGTGGCACAGACATTTCAACAAGGAGGCATTTGAGCAGTCTAAATGTAGACTAGTTTAAGTTTTTGTAGAAAAAACTTAGCAAACCAGGAGTCAAAAACCACATCTACATATGTAGACAGAAGATGTGATGGGTGAGGGCAACTGAAGGGTGGGGAAAATAATCCTGTTTCTTAGTATTTAGTTTTACTCACCTGTTTAACCTCTTTAGAACTTGCAATCTTATCTATTATGGTCATTGTGTCTGCTTCACCTTGGACATAACCTTTTAGTATCGCATACTTAAAGGACAGCTGATGACTCATCCTTTTATCTATTATTTGCAGCAACTTTGGTGTTACAAGCTTTAAAAAGCAGCACTGCTAGTTAATATAAATTGCACAAATTTTAATTATAAATTTATAGATGTTTATGAATATATTTATAAATATATTTAAAAATATTTATATTTTAGATTTAGTTGTTTAACTAAAATAGGTAATAATAAAAAATGATATCCTGTCAGCAGTAACTGTAGTAACCTGTCAAGGTTCTTGTTTTATTTATGGTATCTTAATAACGTCATGCCTTGAGTATTTCCCTATAACTAATAATGTTGGGCACCTATGTAAAGTTATGACTTTATTCTTTACTGATTTCCTTTATAGAGAATTCAATGTTATTTTCAACTGGTTTAAATGCTTGGAAAACAATGGGATTAATCTTCTGACCTTAGCTCATAAAATGACTATCTATAAGTATTGCCAATTTTACCTGCTAAATCTGCTAAACTTCCTACTAGATAGTTCATTCAGGTAAGAACCCGCCACCACTATACTACCTGTTGCACCCACAATTAACTTGTTACTGTTTCTTTGCTTAGGGTTTAAGTCTCCAGGTTATCCATTATCATTGTGCAGTCCCTTAACTTCAGCACAATTGGTTCTTCCCTATGTTTTCTTGACTAGGTTCCACAATTTCCATACTCTACTCTCCAACCACCTGCCATTAATCTTCAAAAAGCTTATACTCACCCTTGAAGATTCAGTTCTAGTATCACCTAATAAAGGAAATGTTTTCCATCCCACTAGCATTTCTGTGCACTCTACTGTTTTGTACTTTTCCTACCTTATAACATTGGAATATCTAGATTACTTTCTATATATAAGCTCTCTGGCAGCAGAGACTATAACTAATTTGTCATCAATTCCAAGGACCTACCATTTGACATAAGACAAGGGTTCAGAGTTTTCTGAATATATAAACAAACAAACTTTTCTTAGATAGTTTACCAATTTCTTCATCTAAGATATTTGGTATACTATATATATCCTCTTATTAGTAAGATTTAACTAGTTACTGGAATACCATAGACTTGCTTTCCTCAGGTCAAATTGCACACTAGCATTACTTACAGTCTCATACAATAGTGAAAAGGAAAAGGCTTCTTGTTCCATACTTTTACAGCTGGTTGATTTAGGCCTTTCTGTACCAAGAGCATTTTTTAACATATATAAGAAAGCTTCTAAATGTAAAGATTCTAATCTGTTAGCTTTATCTCTAAATCAACAATGTCTTACTTAGCACTGTTTCTCTCACAGTGCTTATATATGTATGCATCTTATTTGTGCAAAATAAAGAAAGAGGCAGAGAGGGGGGGGGGAATGTGCCTGTATCTATATGCATACTACATACACCTTGTGATAGAGTTTCATGTCGTTGAAATAGTCATATAGAAAATAAATAACTACCCACCATATTGGTTATAGAAAGATGTACGGACAATAAAAGGCCATCTTGGATGCTGTGATTCTTAAATACTATGAATTTCTGTAATACAAAATGTGTATTTTTTGGTTTCCTGATTTGTATGAATGTATGCTATGGAATTTTTCATGGCTCTTTATTCAGAGAAAAAGCTGTGATGATTATTTCTATATTTTCATGTGCTAAACGAATTCCTAATTTGTATATTCATAATATGATATGTTATAAAACTTATTTGTTAAGGGGATCTAAAACTTAAAATATAAACATCAGCCCAACAGAAAGCGGAAGCCATAAAACTAGTAAACTAACTTTAATCCACATTTTATGAAGAAGTCAGGAGAAATTTGAAGTTAAATGATTTAATAGTTCTTTACCTTCAAAATGCGTAATACTTGAACAAGTCGAAGAGCTTCTATAAAGACCACTGTTTGAATCACATCAAAAGTATAATTAATGGAATCTGTCTCAATAAGAATTATATCTGTGATGCCAAAAAGTGTATTGCTAACTCAAATAGGTTCCAGGTATGTAAAAAATATTGCTTTCTCATTGCTGCTATCTGTTGATTTAAAAATAAATTTCATTATATTGTTTGTTTTTCTTTTACTCCACAATTTTTCACAATAACTGAAACATCAATAGTTAGGTTGTCTCTGATCTGCCTTAAGACTCTACTTGTCTTAAATACCAATAAGTAATCATGTTAATTTGAAATTAAGTGGTTGACATATTGAAGCATACATTCCAATGAAGAAAATTCAAAATACCTACTATTTTATGATCATTCATTCATTCTTTACTTGAAAAAACTTATATTGAAAGCCTACTATAGCTAAGAGAATGGAAGTCAAAGATGATTGTGGAGCCCAGCCTAGGAAACTATTTCCAGTGGAATTTTGAAGGAAGAGTAGGCTTGGAGAAGATAAATTTGTTTTGAATATGCCATTTGAGATGTTTGCACAGTAATTTGTTGGAGAGATATGGTCATCAGTTGTCTATGTGATCTGAGTCTCCAGATAAAATCTGAGCTGGAGACATGAATTTAGGAATCATTGAACTATGAATGGTAGTTGATGGCAGGGAATGGATGAGATGGCATGGTCTATGAGGCCCTTTATTTTTTAATTCATGTCTATGTCACTTGTGTCATTTTCCATATATTCCGCACAAATTTAACATCTCTCCAGGCTCTACCCTGACCGACCCATTTCTAAGCTCCAGTCACTGGGAATGGTGTTTCTCGGGTGTGTCATCAGTGTTTTCTCTAAGTTTTCCCTAGTTTTTGTTGTTAAATTATGCTACATACTCACTTACTTATTCTCTACTTTGACTTCTAATCATTATTCAAAATTCAACTCAAGTATCTCTTTTCCTAGAAAGCTTTCTTTATTTGACCCTATTTTGTATAAGGAACTCCTATTTTTTCCCAAGTACTCTGTGCATTTTTCTATTATAATTTTTAAAACACTGATTTGTAGTTTTGGTTATTTTGTATTCTTTAAGGAGCCTTATCCCACCCCTCACTATGATTCAAATAAAGTGTAGGGGACATTTATATCCATGTCCCAGAGGAAGCATATACTCCAGTATAAATTAAGAAATTGCCATATTTGTTTATAAACAAACTCTGAGTTTAGTGGTACAGAGTCATTTCCCTTGAGTCTGCTCAGTGTCTGACTCTAGGAGGCAAAAGACAAGATCCTGGTCTTATGAGGTCCTGCCCAAGTCACCATTTAGCCTCTGTAGAACCTCTGTCTCATTTCTTTCTTATTAAAACAGTGTATAGGTTGGATCATTCTCTTAGCCACTTGAAAAAACCAAAGAGTATACAGTAAAAAGAGTAAGACTTTATCCAGATACCAATTATTCAGAGATGTGAAACAGTTACCTGGAGGTTACTAGAATACAGACATAGAAGAGAAAGAGTCTGGTGTAAAAGGATAGTGTAGGCTTCAAAAGAAGAAAAGTTTATTGAATGTAAGCTTGTCAAAGAATGGTTGGAAGTTCCAGTAATGCCACATCCTGGTTCTCAGATGAGAAGAGTGATTACCCTTCTTCTGAGAAAGTTGAAAAGACCCCTTCCTCCAAAAGGTTGAGGAGTGTTTGTGGAAAAGGTTGAAAATACAGGAAGACTTTTAAGGCAGCAATGAATATTAGAAAGAAAATGATCTTAGAGGGGTTGGATACCAACTTTACTATTCATTAGCTATGGGACTTTAGGTAAAAGACTCAGGTCCCTCCTCTGTAAAATGCAAGGTATAATGGTAACCTTAAAGGGTTAATTTAAGGATTTGAAATGTTATAATCAAAATGACTGGTATCTTATAGTTGATCATGTATTATTTTTGTTATTCACATAACTGATATTTAGAAAGGCACCATACAAACCCAATAGAAAAGATGGTAAAGGATGCCTATCGAACAGTGAGAGTGAATATTGAATTACGTAGAAGGGAGGGGCAAGAAGAGGACCACACGGTATTCTCTCAGCTAAGAAGTGTGAGCATGTCTCTGCTGTCTTAGGTTCTGCTGACTGAAGGAAGCTATGGCTATGCATGGCTGTGACAGCATCTTAAACTGGGAAAAATACAAAGAATAACAGAACTAGAGGGATTGTCATCTATCATTTAGGCCAACCCTGACAGAAGAAATTGAGGCTGGGAAAAGTTCAGTAACTTGGGGAACAGCTAACAGTTTGTTAGAGAAACCCAAACCTGAGCCAAGTCCACTGAATCCCAGCTCGGTGTTCTTTCCACCATAGCACATATGAGATGATTTTAGGCAACTCTTCCCTCATACCCTCACTCCTATTACTAACCCCAACCCTAATCGCTTTACTTCCTCTTAATTATATGAAATCTCCTATAGTCTTTCCAACTAATTTGGAATTTATAACATAAAATGTGATTGGATGTGAATTCCAACCCACCCACCAATATCATGGTTCTGCAGGGGCATTTTCATTTTCTGGTAAAGATTGGAGATTCATTTATTTTGCCCAAATATCAGATATATTTCTTCTATTTCAATATTCTGGCTAAAAATATTTTATACTACAATGTTTTGATCTATGTGACACGATACTATTATCAGTTTTGGGCGTACATTTCCATCATTGAACAACTACCTTTATATTAAATAAAAAACCAAATTATGAAATGTTTTTCATGTGTAAATGAATATCAGTCAATCTCCCTGTCCATCTGTTTATCTGACTAGTATAAAAGTAATAAAATGAACACCCATGTACTCACCATCTTGCTAAGTTTAAGAACATTAGCAATAACACACACCATTTTAAAATATATTTTTGCACATACAAAATCCCTAAAGTTTGAATATTTTCCATTGAGGCACCCCCAAAAATCACCTTTAAAAATTAAAGTTTATTTGGAAAGTGGTGGAGAATTTCACACATTCCTTTAGAAAACTGTGTAGCTAGTGGTGAAAAATGAAATCTCCGTGTTAGACATATAACATGTACACACACACACAGACATTTTAGATTACCTTTCATAGGGCTTCCAGGATATAAAATGCAAGAAAAAGGTAGTTAGAGTATCTTAATTCATGCTTATAGATATCACCTAACACAGATATCCAAGAAATTATAATAGGAAACATATTCATCAGTATGGAAAGGTATCCAACATACTCAAATTCATCAGTCAATACAATTTTATGACATACATGAAGAAAGCAATGTCTGTAAAAGAACAGAGTTTTATCTGATAAAACAGTTACATTGAATTATTTTCATTATACGCTCATTCTGTTCTAATCATCAATAGGTACAGAGCCCCAGCATAATTCCGGGAAGTAGCCATCATTACCTAACACTTTCTGGTATCCTACTTCAGATATATTTTAATTTCCTTCTCTGGTTTCCCTTCTTTTTTTTTTCTCACCTTCCTTATCTCTCATTCATTTTTACTCTTAATAGAAATACTTGTGGTCCTAAGACAGGGATAATTCAAACTGGAAATATTTAAAAAAATAAAACAAAGGGATTCCCTCCCACCTTCCAATAATTCCACTTCTCAAAGATGACAATTATTAACACCTTGAATATTGTTCCCATCATTTTTTATATAATTATCATTTATAAACACAAAAGGAATGATGTCATACATATTGTTCTGTAAACTTTCCTCCCCTGTCTGTCAACAATGAGTCATGGGCATCTTTCCTTGTCAAGGCATAAAATCTGGAACAAATTCCAGGATCTGTGGTAGTGGAACTGTATGGATCCACATTTTACCAAAAATTGAAATTAATGTATATACTTTGAAAAACAGTTTCCATACCAAGTATGAGAAAGAGTGAAATTGTGGATGAGTGGATTTACATATGCATTTTTAATTTTATTTTTAATCATCCGAGTAGCAAAATAATGCATTATTATTGCTAAAATGCAAATGAAATGATTAAGCAATTACTGATTGAAGATTGGTTAAGTACTGGATCACTTCTGCATTCTCAGAGATAGATCTGTGTTACTTAGGAACTCAGAACTGTGTTACTGAAACTTTTACAATTTGGGGCCTTATTTAAGAAAAAGAAGATGAAATTATGAATATGTACATGATCCAGTCCTCAAATTGCTAGAGCCCTCTAAGGCCTCAGGCAGGGTCTGTGTGAGGGAGCTGCCGCAGAGTCTGTGTGCCTTGTGAACTTCAAGGTAACAGCTCCTCTTCCCTTCTCAGTTCTCTCTCCAGACTGCTTTCCTTCCTTCCTCTCTCCCTTCCTTCCTTCCTTCCTTCCTTCCTTCCTCCCTCCTTCCCTCCCTTCCTTCCTTCCTTCCTTTCTCCCTCCCTCCCTCTCTCCCTTCCTTCCTTCCTTCCTCTCTCCCTCCCTCCCTCCCTTCCTGCCTTCCTCCCTCCCTCCCTCCCTTCCTCCCTCTCTCCCTTCCTTCCTTCCTCCCTCCCTTCCTTCCTTCCTTCCTCCCTCCCTCCCTTCCTCCCTCCCTCCCTTTCACCCTCTCTCCCTTCTTCCCTCTCTCCCTTTTTTTCTTTCTTTCTTTTTCACACTTTCAGCTGTATTGGGGGGTATAATTGTTATATAACTGCAGAAATTTAAAGTGTATATCATGGTGATTTGATGTATGTATACAAGGATTCTCCAAATCTAGCTAATTAACACATCCATCACCTCACATAATTATCTTTTGTGGGGGAGGGTGAGACTAAGTTTTATTCTATTAGCAAGTTTCTATTATACAATATAGTGTCATCAACTATAGTCACATTGGATGTCTTACATTAGATCCTCAGACCTTATTCATCTTCTGGCTGAAAGTTAAACCTTTCATCAACTTCTCCCTCCTTACCCTATCCCTCAGCCCTGCTACTTTTTTATTCTGTTTTTAAAAGTTGATATTTTTTAGGTTCAACATATAAGTAATACCATGCAATATTTGTCTTTCTCTGTCTGGCTTATTTCACTTACCATAATGCCCTTAAGGTCCATCTATGTTTATGCAAATGGCAGGATCTCCTTCTTTCTCATGGCTGAATAGTACTCCTTTGTATATATACTCACCATATTTTCTCTATCCAATCATCCATTGTTGGACACTTAGTTTATTTTATGTTATTTTGTGAACAATGTCACAATGAATAGGGAGTGCAGATAGCTCTTTGAGGTCCTATTCTCATTTCCTTTGGCTGTATAACTAGAACTGAGATTGCTAGATCATATGGTAGTTTTATTTTGAATTTTTTGAGGAACCTTCAAATTTTTTTCTATAGTGGCTATAACAATTTACGTTCCTACTAACAGTGCACAAGGGTTCCCCTTTCTTCATGTCCTTGTTGACACATATTATCTCTTGTCTTTTTGATAATAAGCATTCTAACAGGTATGAGGTGACATCTCATGTGGTTTTGATTTGTATTTCTCTGATGATTAGTGATGGTGAGCACCTTTTCATGTATTTATTGATCATTGTTATGTCTGATTTGGAAAATGTTCAGTTCCTCTGACCATTTTTTAAACGGGATTGCTTGGATTTTTGTTTGTCTGCAATGGGCTTGAATGACTTCTTTTTTTTATTGGCATACAGTCTTATATATTAGTTTCAAATATATAACACAGTGATTCAACAGTTACCCATATTATTAAATCCTCATCCCTACTAGTACAGCTACTATCTGTCAAGATAGGAAGATATTATAGAATCACTGGCTATGTTCTCCATGCTGTACTACTATCCCCATAACCAACCTACATTATGACTGAGAATTTTTGTGCCCCTTTATCCCCTTCACCCTCCCCCTCCACCCACCCAGCCCTTTCCCCATGGTAACCACCAGTCCCTTCTCAGTATCTGTGAGTTTACTACTGTTCTGTTTATTCTGTTTTGCTTTGTATTTGTATTTCACAAATAAGTGAAATCACATGGTATTTGTCTTTCTCTGCCTGACTTATCTCACTGAGCATAATACTCTCTAGATCCATCAATTTTGTGGCAAATGGCAGGATTTCTTTTCTTATGGCTGAATAATATTCCATTGATATATTAACAACCTCTTTTTTATCCATTCATCTACTGATGGACAGTTAGGTCGCTTCCATATCTTGGCTATTGTAAATAATACAGCATTAAACATAGGGGTGCATATATATTTTTGGATCAGGGATTTTGCTTTCTTCAGGTAGAGTTACTGGGTCAAACAGTATTTGTATTTTTAGCTTTTTGGGGAAACTCCACACTGATTTCCATGGTGGCTGCACCAACTTACATTCCCACCAACTGTGAAGGAAGGTTCCCTTTCTTCACATCCTCACCAACCCTTATTATTTCTTGTCTTTGGATAGTGGCTAGTCTGACTAGTATGAGGTGATATCTCATTGTGATTTTGATTTGCATTTCCCTGATAATTAGTGATGTGGAGCATCTTTTCATGTGTCTGTTGGCCATCTCTACGTCTTCTTTGGAAAAATGTCTATTTAGGTCATCCACGCATTTTTTAATAGGGTTATTTGTTCTTTTGGTGTTGAGGTGTATGAGCTCTTTATATATTTTGGATGTTAACTCCTTTTTGATAAGTCATTTTCAAATATTTTCCCATATGTAGGTTGCCTTTTTGTTCTGCTGATAGTGTTCTCTGCTCTGCTGTACAGATACTTTTTAATTTGATGTAGTCCCAACTTAGTCATTTTTTATTTTGTTTCCCTTGACTGAGGAGGTGGGTCCAGGAAGAAATTGCTCATGCTTATATTCAGGAGATTTTTGCCGATGTTTTCTTCTAAGAATTTTATGGTTTCACGTTTTACATTTAAGTCTTTAACCCATTTAGAGTTTACTTTTGTGTATGGAGTTAGACAGTAATCCAGTTTCATTCTCTTGCATGTAGCTGTCCAGTTTTCCCAAAACCATTGAAAAGGCTGTCTTTTCCCCACTGTATATTCATGGCTTCTTTATCATACATTAATTGACCATATATGTGCAGGTTTATATTTGGGCTCTCTATTCTGTTCCATTAATCTGTGGGTCTGTTCTTATGCCAGTACCATACTGATTTGATTACTGTAGCTTTGCAGTATAGCTTGAAGTCAGGGAACATACCCCACCCACCCCCACCCAAGCTTTGTTTTTCTTTCTCAGGATTGGTTTGGATACTCAGGATTTTTGTGGTTCCATATGAATTTTAGAACTATTTGTTCTAGTTCATTGAAAAATGTTGTCAGAATTTTGATAGGGATTTCATTGAATCTGTAAATTGCTTTAGGCATGTTGGTCATGAGTTCTTTATATATAATGGATATTAACTCCTTATCAGATACATGATTTTAAAATATTTTCTCCCATCCCATAGATTGCTATTTCCTTTTATTAATGGTTTCATTTATTGTGCAGATGCTTTTTAGTTTGATGTAGTCCCACTTGTTTATTTTTGCTTTTGTTGCCTTGCTTTTAGTGTCAAATCCCTTGTTTATTTTTGCTTTTGTTGCCTTTGCTTTCAGTGTCAAATCCAAAAAATCATTGCTGAAGCTGATATCAAGGAACTTACCGTCTATGTTTTTTTTTCCCCCCAGGAGTTTTAGGGTTTCAGGTCTTACATTCAAGACTTTACACCATTTTCAGTTGATTTTTGTGTATGGTGTAAGACAGTGGTCCAGTTTCATTCTTTTGCATGTAGCTGTCCAGTTTTCCCATTACCATTTATTGAAGAGGTTACCTTTTCCCCATTATATAACCTTGGTTCCATCATCATAAATTAATTGACCTGGGTTTATTTTGGGGGCTCTCAATTCTGTTTGACTGATTTATGTGTCAAAATACCACACTATTTGATTACTACAGCTTTGCAATATAATTTGAAATGAGGAAGTGTGATACCTTCAGGTTTGTCCTTTCTTAAGATTGCTTTGGCTCTTCCTGGTCTTGTCACTCCATACCAACTGTAGGATTTTTAAAAAGTGCCGTATTCTGGAAGCTAACTGATATAGTGAGGATATTTGATAAAGATTGCTTTGAATAGTATGAACATTGTTTAACAAAATTAATTTTTCTCATACATGAACACAGAATATCTATTTATTTTTGTCTTCTTCAATTTTTTTCATCGTCTTATTGTATTCAGTGTATAGGTTTTTCACCTCCTTGGTTAAATATATTCCTAGGTATTTTATTCTTTTTGATGGAATTGTAAATGGAATTGTTTTCTTAGTTTCTTTTTCTGCTAGTTTTTTATCAATGTATATAAATGCTACTAATTTTTGTATATATACTTTGTATCCTGCAAATTCACTGAATTTTTTTATTGGTTCTAGCCATGTTGAGACCTGATCCTTGGAAGCAAGGAAGGGTGGCAGAGACTAACCTTCAAACAAGGACAGTTTCCTCTTGTGATGTATTTGCAGCCTCTGAAGGTGATAGATTATTATTCTAGAGCAGGGAAGAGGCAGCTGTTTCTGTTAGACTGTTCATGAGAATGTGGGGGTGTTCAAAATACTGTTGTGTCCATCCAAGCTGACACCACTTCAGATCTCAGGGTCCTGAGTTTTTTCTCTCAGACCTCTGACATTGATATGGGAGCCCTGTAGATGCTATGCATTTGTTCTTCTTTGTGTAGCTCTAGCTACATCCCCCAAATTAGATATACAATATTGATTTTTAAATTTAATTCTGTAATTTAAGTTGAATTTTTTAATTCTTTTTTTTAAGTTTATTTTGATATCATTAATCTACAATTAAATGAGCAATATTACGGTGATTACACTACCCCCTTCATCAGGTCCCCCCCACCAACCCCATTACAGTCACTGTCCATCAGCATAGTGAGATGCTATAGAGTCACTACTTGTCTTCTCTGAGTTGTACAGCCCTCCCCATGCCCCCCTAACATTCTATTCAGTTTCTTTTGGTGATTGAATTTAGAGCTATAAATCTGCTGTTATTTCTGCTGATTCTCTTTCATGGTTATTTGTTTCCCTGTCTGCTTGTTCATCTTTGATGACTTCATCCATTGGCTAGAGAATTCAATGTTGAATATTCAGCACTAAATAATAAATGCAAACATTTGTTAAGTGCTTACCCTGTGCTAGTTCCTGGAGTAAGTGTTTCTACACACACTATTTATGTAATCTTTACAACAGTCCCATGAGGTAGACAGAGGAGAACTCAACTAGCACATTTTAGTTCCTACTATGAGTTAGTTACTTCGCCAGATGCCTTAAATATATCAGTTATCCTCAAGAATATGGCATAAATTATACTGCACCTATTTTTCAAATGAGGAAACTGAGACCTGAAAGATTAACTCAGCTAATAAATGATGAAGACTTGGATTACAAACCAAGCCATCTGACTCCAGGATCTGTACTACTCCCTTTGAGATGAATGATATATAAGAGATAACCTAAAGGATACATTGACTATTAATTCTCATTTTTCAAATATCCCTTTCTTTAAGTTACATCAACAGAAATAATTACTCAGAAAATTGTAGCTTAAGTCAGTATTTAAGACTTTTTTTCTTTTTTTTAAATATAATTTATTGTATTATCATTAATCTACAATTACATGTGCAATATTATGGTTATTAAACTACCCCTTCATCAGGTCCCCCCCACCAACCCCATTACAGTCACTGTCCATCAGCGTAGTGAGATGCTATAGAATCACTACTGGTCTTCTCTGAGTTGTACTGCCCTCCCCGTGCCCCCCCAACATTACATCTGCTAATCGTAATGCCCCTTTTTCCCTCTTATCCCTCCCTTCCCGCCCATTTTCCCCAGTCCCTTTCCCTTTGGTAACTATTAGTTCGTTCTTGGGTTCTGTGAGTCTGCTGCTGTTTTGTTCCTTCAGTATTTTTCTTTGTTCTTATACTCCACATATGAGTGAAATCATTTGATACTTGTCTTTTTCGGCTTGGCTTATTTCACTGAGCATAATACCCTCTAGCTCCATCCATGTTGTTGCAAATGGTAGGATTTGTTTTCTTCTTATGGCTGAATAATATTAAATTGTGTATATGTACCACCTCTTCTTTATCCATTCATCTACTGATGGACACTTAGGTTGCTTCCATTTCTTGGCTATTGTAAATAGTGCTGCAATAAACATAGGGGTGCATCTGTCCTTTTCAAATTGGGCTGCTGCATCCTTAGGGTAAACTCCTAGGAGTGGAATTCCAGGGTCAAATGGTATTTCTATTTTGAGTTTTTTGAGGAACCTCCATACTGCTTTCCACAATGGTTGAACTAATTTGCAGTCCACCAGCAGTGTAGGAGGGTTCCCTTTTCTCCACATCCTCGCCAACATTTGTTGTTGTTTGTGTTTTGGATGTTGGCCATCCTCACTGGTGTGAGGTGATATCTCATTGTGGTTTTAATCTGCATTTCTCTGCTGATTAGCGATGTGGAGCATCTTTTCATGTGCCTGTTGGCCATCTGAATTTCTTCTTTGGAGAAGTGTCTATTCATGTCCTCTACCCATTTCCGAATTGGATTATTTGCTTTGTGTTTGTTAAGGTGCATGAGTTCTTTATATATTTTGGATGTCAACCCTTTATCAGATACGTTTTTTATGAATATATTCTCCCATACTGTAGGATGTCTTTTTGTTCTACTGATGGTGTCCTTTGCTGTACAGAAGCTTTTCAGCTTGATATAGTCCCACTTGTTCATTTTTGCTTTTGTTTCCCTTGCCCGGGAGATATGTTCATGAAGAAGTCGCTCATGTTTATGTCCAAGAGATTTTGCCTATGTTTTTTTCTAAGAGTTTTATGGTTTCATGACTTACATTCAGGTCTTTGATCCACCTTGAGTTTACCTTTGTGTATGGGGCTAGACAGTAGTCCAGTTTCATTCTCTTACATGTAGCTGTCCAGTTATTCCAACACCAGCTGCTGAAGAGGCTGTCATCTCGCCATTGTATATCCAAGGCTCCTTTATCAAATATTAATTGACTGTATATCTTTGGGTTAATGTTTGGATTTTCTATTCTGTTCCACTGGTCTGTGGGTCTGTTTTCGGGCCAATACCAAATTGTCTTGATTACTGTGGCTTTGTAGTAGAGCTTGAAGTCAGGGAGTGTAATGCCCCCTTTTTTATTCCTCCTTCTCAGGATTGCTTTGGCTATTCGGGGTCTTTTGTGGTTCCATATGAATTTTAGAATTATTTGTTCCAGTTCATTGAAGAAAGCTGTTGGTAGTTTGATAGGGATTGCATTGAATCTGTAGATTGCTTTAGGTACTATAGAAATTTTGACAATATTTATTCATCCTAGCCAAGAGAATGGGATGCATTTCCATTTGTTAGTGTCCTCTTTAATTTCTCTTAGGAGTGTCTTGTAGTTTTCAGAGTACAGGTCTTTCACTTCCTTCGTTAGGTTTATTCCTAGGTATTTTATTCTTTTTGATGCAATTGTGAATGGAATTGTTTTTCTTATTTCTCTTTCTGTTAGTTCATCATTAGTGTATAGGAAAGCAACAGATTTCTGTATGTTAATTTTGTATCCTGCAACTTTGCTGAATTCAGATATTAGTTCTAGTAGTTTTGGAGTGAAGTCTTTAGGGTTTTTTATGTACAGTATCATGTCATCTGCAAATAGTGACAATTTGACTTCTTCTTTACCAATCTGGATGCCTTGTATTTCTTTCTTTTGTCTGATTGCAGTGGCTAGGACCTCCAGTACTATGTTGAATAACAGTGGAGAGAATGGGCATCCCTGTCTTGTTCCCGATCTTAGATGAAAAGCTTTCAGCGTCTCGCCGTTAAGTATGATGTTAGCTGTGGGTTTGTCATATATAGCTTTTATGATGTTGAGGTACTTGCTGTCTATACCCATTTTGTTGAGAGTTTTAATCAGGAGTGGATGCTGAATTTTGTCAAATGCTTTTTCAGCATCTATGGAGATGATCATGTGGTTTTTGTTCTTCTTTTTGTTGATGTGGTGGATGATGTTGATGAATTTTCGAATGTTGTACCATCCTTGCATCCCTGGGATGAACCCCACTTGATCATGGTGTATGATCCTCTTGATGTATTTTTGAATTCGCTTTGCTAATATTTTGTTGAGTATTTTTGCATCTACGTTCATCAGGGATATTGGTCTGTAATTTTCTTTTTTGGTGAGGTCTTTGCCGGGTTTTGGTATTAGAGTGATGCTGGCTTCATAGAATGAGTTTGGAAGTATTCCCTCCTCTTCTATTTTTTGGAAAACTTTAAGGAGAATCGGTGTTATTTCTTCTGTATACGTGTGGTAGAATTCAGAGGTGAATCCATTAGGCCCGGGGGTTTTGTTCTTGGGTAGTTTTTTGATTACCAATTCGATTTCGTCACTGGTGATTGGTCTGTTTAGTTTTTCTGTTTCTTGCTTGGTCAGTCTTGGAAGGTTGTATTTTTCTAAGAAGTTGTCCATTTCTTCTATGTTTTCCAGCTTGTTAGCATATAGATTCTCATAATATTCTCTTATAATTCTTTGTATTTCTGTGGGGTCCGTCGTTATTTTTCCTTTCTCATTTCTGATTCTGTTTATGTGTGTAGATTCTCTTTTTCTCTTAATGAGTCTGGCTAGGGGTTTATCTATTTTGTTTATTTTTTTCAAAGAACCAGCTCTTGGTTTTATTGATTTTTTCTATTGTTTTATTCTTCTCAATTTTATTTATTTCTTCTCTAATCTTTATTATGTCCCTCCTTCTGGTGACTTTGGGCCTCATTTGTTCTTCTTTTTCCAATTTCAGTAATTGTGTCTTTAGACTATTCATTTGGGAATGTTCTTCCTTCTTTCAATAGGCCTGGATTGCAATATACTTTCCTCTTAGAACTGCCTTTACTGCGTCCCACAGAAGTTGTGGCTTTGTGTTGTTGTTGTCATTAGTCTCCATATATTCTTTGATTTCTGTTTTGATTTGGTAATTAACCCATTGATTAATTAGGAGAATGTTGTTAAGTCTCCATGTATTTGTGAGCCTTTTAGTTTTCTTTCTAAAATTTAATTCTAGTTTTATACCTTTGTGATCTGAGAAGTTTGTTGGTAGGATTTCAATATTTTTGAATTTACTGAGGTTCTTTTTGTGGCCTGGTATGTGGTCTATTCTGGAAAATGTTCCATGTGCACTTGAGAAGAATGTGTATCATCTTGCTTTTGGGTGTAGAGTTCTGTAGATGTCTGTTAGGTCCATCTGTTCTAGTGTGTTGTTCAGTGCCTCTGTGTCTTTACTTATTTTCTGTCTGGTTGATCTGTCCTCTGGAGTGAGTGGTGTGTTGAAGTCTCCTAAAATGAATGCATTGCTTTCTATTTCCTCCTTTAATTCTGTTAGTATTTGTCTCACATATGCTGGCGCTCCTGTGTTGGGTGCATATATATTTATAATGGTTATGTCTTCTTGTTGGACTGACCTCTTTATCATTATGTAATGTCCTTCTTTATCTCTTACTACTTTCTTTGTTTTGAAGTCTATTTTGTCTGATAAAAGTCTTTCAACACCTGCTTTTTTCTCTTTGTTGTTTGCATGAAATATCTTTTTCCATCCCTTCACTTTCAGTCTGTGTATATCTTTGGATTTGAGGTGAGTTTCTTGTAGGCAGCATATAGATGGGTCTTGCTTTTTTATCCATTCTGTTATTCTGTGTCTTTTGATTGGTGCATTCAGCCCTTTTACATTTAAGGTGATTACTGATAGGTATGTACTTATTGCCATTGCTGGCTTTAGATTCATAGTTACCAAGGGTTCAAGGGTTGCTTCTTTACTATCTAACAATCTAACTTAACTTTCTTGTTAATTTATTGTAAACACTGTCTGATATTTCTTTATTTCTCTCCCTTCTTATTCTTCCTCCTCCATTCTTTCTATACTAGGTGTTTTATTGTTTGGCTTTATTTAGTATTTGGATGGTCTGTTTTCTTTGCTATGGTTTTATTTTCTCTGGTGACATCTTTTTAGCCTTAGGTGTGCTTCCATCTAGAGCAGTCCATTTAAGATATCCTGTAGTGGTGGTTTATGAGAGGCAAACTCTCTCAATTTTCGTTTGTCTGGAAATTGTTTAATCCCTCCATCATATTTAAATGATAATCGTGCTGGATACAATATTCTTGGTTCCAGGCCCTTTTGTTTCATAACATTAAATATATCATGCCATTCTCTTCTGGCCTGTAAGGTTTCTGTTGAGAAGTCTGATGATAGTCTGATGGGTTTCCCTTTGTAGGTGATCTTTTTTCTCTCTCTAGCTGCCTTTAATACCCTGTCTTTATCTTTGATCTTTGCCATCTTAATTATTATGTGTCTTGGTGTTGTCTTCCTTGGCTCCCTTGTGTTGGGAGATCTGTGGGCTTCTGTGGACTGTGAGACTATTTCCTTCCCCAGCGAGGGAAAGTTTTCAGCAATTATTTCTTCAAAGACACTTTCTATCCCTTTTTCTCTCTCTTCTTCCTCTGGTACTCGTATAATGCGAATATTGTTCCGTTTGGATTGGTCACACAGTTCTCTTAATATGCTTTCATTCCTAGAAATCCTTTTATCTCTCTTGGCCTCAGCTGCT